>CM044443.1:124007766-124024204 GCA_024363595.1 Xenopus borealis | reverse complement strand
GCTGTCAGGATCCAGAAGAGGACCCCGAGTCTGACCCTGCTTATATCTACATTATGTTACTTATATCTACAGTATATTACTTTTCAATAGCTTGTGCCCTCAGTGTATCCCAAAACAACAATTTGAATCTTAAAAGACTTGTACCCTTTATACCACTGGGCAATAACAGCTGACTCCTACAGCTTCATTCCCCTTACTACCTCTGTGCACCAAGTCTCCATCTATATGTCTTTTCATCCTTTAATGCCCCATCTTATACCCCTGTGCCCCCCTCTTATAGGAATTTTGAAGCATTAAAGGGGTTGTTCACTTTCAGTATAACGTAGAGAGTGTTTAGTGTTAAGTATTATATGTTTTTTTACGTTATTTAGCATTTGCAGTTTAAGCAATCTGGTTGCTAAGGTCCATAGCAACCATGAATTAATTTGAAAAAGAGACTGGAATATGAAATGGATTGGGTCTGAATAGAAAGAATAGAAACTAATAAAAAGTAGCAATTAAAATAAAATTGTAGCCTTACAGAGTATTTTTTTTAGATGGGAGACCCACCACCCCCCATTTGATAGCTGGAAAGACTATGAAGAAGAAGGCAAATAATTGAAAAACTGTCAAAAATAAATTATGAAGACAAATTAAAAGTTGCTTAGATCTCGCCATTCTTTAACATACTAAAACTTAACTTAAAGGTAAACCAACCCTTTAATGCTGTTGCATCTCCTTTTTGCTTATTTTGTTTTTTTGCAGTTTGCCTAAAACAATTTTTTTTCCCTCTCTAGGTTTCCCCCTAGGATCCACAATTCAATCCAAGACTAAAGGGATCTGGATGTGGTGTGTTCCTCATCCTCACAAACCCTCACACACCCTTGTGTTGTTGGACACAGAAGGACTGGGGGATGTGGAAAAGGTGACTTAACTTTCAGTTTATTTGCCTATTAGTGAATGTCCTCTATCTGACTGAAGCTCTATTTAAAGCATGCCAATAACATTTATGTAGCATTTTGCTATTGGCAAATAAAATACAAATATGGGCTATGTTACCAGTAGACCCATTATCTAGAAAGCCTTCTCCTTTAGACTCGATTTTATACAACTAATCCAAATTGTATTTCCCTTTTTCTGTGTAATAATAAAACAGTAGCTTGTACTCGATCCCAACTATAATATAATTAATCCTTATCGGAAGTAAACTCAGCCTATTAGATTTCTATAATGTTTACATGATTGTCTAGTAGACTTAAGGTATGTAGATCCAAATTACAGAAAGATCCCTTATCTGGAAAACCTCAGGTCTTGAGCATTCGGGATAACAGGTGCCATCCCTGTATATGAAAAATGTATTCCTGGGTTAAATTTGAGTAGTCTGTGTTAAAGGAGTTTGAAATATTTTAAAATTCTCTCAAAATCTATAAAGCAGTTTTATGGACCTTCAATTATAGTATGTGTATATTAACCGATATGATAAATCACAGCAGGGCTGGTCTGTGGGACAAAAGTGTCAGATGGAAGAAGTATAAATAAGAGACGACAGAAGAAGGGAATGAACACAGTCCACTTAGATATATGGTTTTAATAGTTCATCATCATCATCATGCCCCATAATGTCACTCCATTAAAATAAATCATTATAGCAATTTTTAGATGAATCTTGGGACAGGTTCAGGGTTTTGTTGTCTCCGCTCATGAACAATCCATTGGGAGAAAAACTGATAGAGAAGCTGCCACCCTTCTGGAGAAAATTTGTGTTGAGTCCTTCCATAAGCAGAGGAGACTGTCCTGGCCTTTTGCATGCAGTGCAGTTTTGGGCTCCAGGAGGAGGAAAGGTATAGATATAAATACACACAACTATGGTTTTGAATTTATTGCTTACTGAACAGCAAGGTTTTTTCTTCTGTATACTGTAATTACAACAATAAACTCTGGCTTGCAGTCATTATCTTCAGTTTCTCCACTAAGGCTAAGGCCAGACGGGGAGATTCGGGGGCATTTTATCGCCTGGCGACTTCTCGCCGCGACTTGTAGCCCCCGAACCTCCCCGAATAGCCACTTCACTAAGCGCACCGGCGTTGCTTGAAAACGCCGGCGCGTATCCACACGGAGCGGCGCGCTTTTTGGAGCAATTTTAAAAAACGCACCGCTCCGTGTGGATACGCGCCGGCGTTTTCAAGCAACGCCGGTGCGCTTAGTGAAGTGGCTATTCGGGGAGGTTCGGGGGCTACAAGTCGCGGCGAGAAGTCGCCAGGCGACAAAATGCCCCCGAATCTCCCCGTCTGGCCTAGCCCTTAATAGTTTCTCTGCAAGAAACCTGCAAGTAGTTAAACACTTGACCTGTAATGAATCAGACTTGCATTGTAATGCAATTAAAAGAATGTCAAACGCTACAGGAGTTTGTTTAGAGAGTTGTCACGCTATCTAAAGGGCTGCAATCTAATTCCTCTTCAGATTTGCATAGGCAGTGATTAACAGGTCAAAAATCTGCAAACTATTAAAAAATAAAAAGTATCTTCCTTCTATGCTGGAATGCAGTATGTATGTGATGGCTGTTTCATAGTTCATACAAGAGAAGATTAAGCTGCAATGAAAGAATAAAAGTTTTTCTTCCTACTACAGTCTTTGCTCTTTTGCAGGCGAATTAAGGAGTGTAAAGTATTGCTGGGGGAATGTGTTTGTATTGATGTTATGGCTGAAATATTTTAGCAGTGTTGTTCACTTTTGCATTCAATTTAAGTCTGATGTAGATTGTGATATTCTGAGACAATTTGCAATTGGTTTTCTTTGTTTATTATTTGTAGTTTTTGAGTTATTTAGCTTTTTATTCAGCAGCTCTCTAGTTTGCAATTTCAGCAATCGGGTTGCTAGGGTCCACATTACCCTAGCAATCATTTATCGGTTTGAATAAGAGACTGGAATATGAATGGGAGAGGGTCTGAATAGAAAATTAGAAATAAAAAGTAGCCATAACAATAAATGTGTAGCCTTACAGAGCATTTGTTTTTAGATGGGATAAGTGACCCCCATTTAAAAGCTGGAAAAAAATCACAAGAAGGTACATTATTAAAAAATAAATCAATAAGGAAGGCCAATTGAAAAGTTGCTTAGAACAGGCCATGCTATAACATACAAAAAGGTAACTTAAAGGGGAACAACCCCTTTAAGAGACTTTTCTCTTCTTTAAAGGAATAGTAAAACCAAAAAAATTGAAAGTGTAATTCAAATACTGTTGCCCTAAAACTGATCTGTTTGCTTTAGAATTACTACTGTAGTTTATATAAACAAGATGCTTTTGCAGATGACTGAAATAGGACTAAATGGACCAGGTTAAATAGCGGATACAATGGCTCCTAATGATTCATTTTTTTTTCTTTAGTGGAAACCACAAGGTTGAAAATTGGGGAGCTCAGGTCTTAATCTGATTTAAAGGACAAGGAAAGTGTAAAATAGAATAAGGCTAGAATTGCTGTATTTTGTATACTAAACATAAACATGAACTTACTGCACCACAAGCCTAATCAAACAAATGATTTATGCTTTCAAAGTTGGCCACAGGGGGCTGTCATCTTGTAACTTTGTTATACATCTTTGTCTGACACTGGCACTGCACATGCTCAGTGTGGTCTGCTTGAGTTCTGCATGGTTGGTAAGTAAGGCAGGGGCTCCCCCTGCTGTTCATAAGTGATTGTTTCCCTGCCAGAAGCACTAAATGAAGGGAGAATTTTTCTGCATACAGTCAGGTTTCTTATAAAAACGGTACACATTTTAAAATTAAAGTATATTGGAGATAGATTTCTTTTTCATTAAAGAAAGTAAAAATGGGATTTTATTTATTTGCCTTTCCTTGCCCTTTAATGATGTATTTCACTTATTTCAGGGAGATAGCAAAAATGATGCCTGGATCTTCTCACTGGCAGTTCTGTTAAGCAGCAACTTAGTATATAACAGCATGGGAACCATCGACAACCAAGCAATGGAGCAGCTACAGTATCCTTTCTAGCAATATAATTACAATACAGATTAAGTGCTCAGTGTAAAGGAGACAAAAAGGATGGAGGACACTTTTCCATAGGGCTTACAGTCTAAATGATAGACTAACAAAAAGACACAATTTAGGGGTTATTAAAGTGCTGTAGGTTACACTGTGTGACACTGCCGTATAAGTTCCAGTTCAAGCGTTATCCACGTGCTCACAGAGAAGTCTTTGAGTTTAGCTCTACAGACATTGAAGGAGGATTCTCTCTAAGAGATTCAGGAATTGCATTCCAAATACAAGGAGCAGCAAGACAGAAGGGATTGACATGGGAAACAGCAGCAGAAGTGGGGGAAGCAACCAAGCAGTTGCTCTGAGAGGAGCGGAGGTTTCAGCCAGGAACATATAGAGAAACAAGAGATGAGATGTAGTTAGGTTCAGAGGAATGGAGGGCTTTGAGTGTTATGAGGAGGAGTTTATAAGTTATTCTTTGTTTTATTGGAAGCCATGATAAGGGGCCTGTACCCTTTTGGATGAGAAGAGGAGAATTCTGCCAGCAGAGTTTAATACACACTGTAGAGCGGAGAGATGGGAGTTAGGGAGGTCAGTAAGTAGAAGGTTACAATAATCTTGTCAGGATAGGATGGGAGCATGCATGAGTGTCTTGGCCATAGCAGGTGAAAGAAAGGGACGGATTTTAGCAATATTGAGAAAAAGTGACCGGTTTTGACTGTGGTGTTAATATGATCAGAGAAGGAGAGAGAGGAATCAAAGATTACCCCCAGATAGCATGCTGTGTTGACAGGGTTAATGAGCATATCATCAATAGTGATGTTAAATAGGGGAGTAGGACCAGGCTTTGGTGGAAAGATGATTAGTTCAGTTTTAGTTAGGTTAATTTTGAGGTGATGATGGTTCATCCAGTTGGAGATTGCTAGAAGTCAGTTAGAGATTTGAGCTTCTGTTTCAGCTGTTAATGAAGGGGTAGATAAATATATTTGGGTATCCTCAGCATACAGATGATAATTAAAGCCAAATGAGCAGATGACATCTACAAAAGAAAGTGTTCAGGGAAAACAACGAGGGTCCAAGTACAGAACATTGCGGCACCTACATTAAGGGGAACTAGAGACGAGGGCATGTTGTGAGTGGGGAGGACAAGAGAATTTTGGAGACTTCAGACATTGTTACCGGAAGGAAGAGCTGGTTTGCATTAGTAGAGATGGGGATCTGACTGTGGATGGACTCTACTTTGTCTTTAAAGAAATCAGCAAAGTCCTGAGGAGAGTGAGTCAGATACTGTTGATGAGGGATGGAGAAGAGTATTGAATAAAGAAAACAGGCATCATGGGTTGCATATGTGATTTAGTACTGTAGTTCTCTTGCTTGGCCTTCAACAAGGCAGAATTGAGGCATTACAATAGAAATTTATAGTGAATAAAGTCTGCTTGCATATGGGAGAATCCTGTTTGTGAATTCAGGCCGGTACGTGGATTTTGAGCACTTGTATGCTTAGCCTGTACAGGGGCAAATTAGACAGCGGTTGAGGATAGTATTTGATTATAAGCACTAACCAGGGTATCAGGATCAGACATTTCCTTAAAGGAAGTGAGACTGGACCTGAAAGATGCAAAGGCTTGGGAGGTCAATGTCACGTGTATCTCGAAATAAGATAATGGGGGAAAGAGCAGGTGGGCAAGGAGAGTGAGAGGTGGAAAATTTCAGCAAATGGTAATCGGAAAGGACCGCTTGCGATCACTGTTAAAACCAGAAAGTGGCCTTATGATTAGGAGGTGTTTGTCCACTGCTGGAGCTCAAAAGAGGAGATTAGGCGGAGAAAACAAGAGGATCAGGGTTGTGAAGCATTATTGATGTGGAACTTAAAATGCCCAAGGATTATTGCAGTGCTGTCAGTGCAGAGGAAGAAAGAAAACCGGGTCTCCATTAGGAAGGAAGGCAACAGAGGAGGAGGAGGGTGATGGGGGTCTGTAAAAGACCGTAATCTGTACAGAGAGAGAGAGAGGGTGGAAATGCACCTCAAACAGGTTGAATGAGAAGGCTGGAGGAATAGGATTAGCTTTGAGCCTAGAGTAAGAGGATAGGAAAATTCCAACTCCCTCACCACGTCAAATGATTCAGGTGAGAGAAAGAGAGACCACCATGAGACAGGGTCAACGGTGATATCATTCTGTGAGAGCCAGGCTTCTGTTAGTGCAAGAAGACTACGTGAATTAGAGCAAAAATATCATGGATAAATGTCGATTTGTTAGATAAAGAGTGAGTGTTAACATCATCTTTTGCCATTTCTACATTTTGTCCTTAATATGTCTCAGCTATGTGACAGAACTGTCAAAACTAATAAAGGTAAAATCAAACCCAGAAGAAGAAGCAAATAATGAATCTGGTGAATTCAAGCGCATATTCCCATCGTTCACGTGGTGTGTGCGAGATTTCAGCCTCATATTAGAGCTGAATGGAAGGGCAGTCACTGAAGATGAATATCTAATGAATTCCCTCAGACTCAAGAAAGGTATTCATGAATCAACAATACATGACTTACACCTAATAAATCACACACTCATAAATGACTTTTAAAGCCTTTCGAGTCCCTTTAAAGGAACAGCAACACCAAACATTTAAAGTCTTCTAAAGTAATGAAAATATCATGTACTGTTGCCCTGCACTGGTAAAACTGACCTGTTTGCTTCAGAAACACTACTATAGTTCATATTAATAAGCTGCTGTGTAGCAATGGTGGTAATTGAAAAAAAGGCTATAGGTCACTGGTTAAATAGTGGATAACAGATAACACCATTATGTTCTACAGAGCTTAACTTCCGTGTAAACTGAGCCTTTTCTTCTTTGAATGGCTGCCCCCATTGTTACACAGCAGCTTATTTATATAAACAATAGTAGTGTTTCTGAAGCAAACAATACAGGTTTACCAGTGCAGGGTAACACTGCATTATATTTGTATTACTTTAAACCATTAATTTTTTGATGTTACCGTTCCTTTAAGTATACCCTAAATCCCACAGCATTCCCAACCTGCTTTTGCCTCTTGTGTTACCTCTTGATGTCAGTAGACGAATACCGGCTGAGGAGAAAGAGAGAATAATCATAAAACATACAACAGAAAGAACAACACAAAAAAAAATAAACCACGATTATTTAAAGGGACCTATTTTCTATGCACGTGGCTTTATGATGGCCACTCTTGCGTACCAATGTGTTTAAAGTAGTTATTCACTTAAGCAATTTATAACAAAATGTCTAGAAAACAAACATGTAACTTTACTTTTACTAGGTACTGATGAGAAGAGTCAAGATTACAACCTGCCAAGGGAGTGCATCCTCCACTACTTTCACTCACATAAATGTTTTGTGTTTGACCGCCCTTCCTCTACAAAAAACCTTCGTAGGCTGGAGGACCTAGAAGAGCGGGACCTGGAAAGAGCATTTGTGGAACAAACTCAGAAGTTCTGTGATTATATACACGGTCAAGGGATACTCAAGACTCTTCCTGGTGGTCTCTTAGTTACTGGTAGAAGTAAGTAGTCTTCACAATAAGGCCAGTGGGTCTGTGTAAGCTCCTGTTTGGAGATAACCTTTATCTTATGAGGGCCTTAGATGACATCTTGGATAAGCATAATATCCAGGGCTGCAGTAATGTCACAGTTCAAGGGATATTGTTAGTTTGTATGTATTGACGTGTTCTTCAGTGTCAAGCTTGCTCCTGATTCCTGACTACAAATCCTAAGGCAGCATAGCCCTGACAGAAGGTCTCGTATAAGATTTTGGAATTTCTGTAGTTCAGTTTGTACATGTGCAAAATGCTAGTTATAAATCATATTTTTATACTAATTACATCCGGACAGAATTTGTGTGCACCTACAGTGTACTAATATTGGCTTTTATTAATAGCCTCTTTTGGTGCTGATTGCTTGCATAATAACTAAACCTAATAGTATGTTAGGCTTGCTAAATTCTACAAGATTCTCATGAAGTCACCCTTGAGGGGTTGCTGTATTATTTTGGAAGGCAATGTTCCTTATATATACCTATACTCAATAATACAGATCCAGATAAGGCTTAAAGGACAAGGAATGTGTAAAATAGAATAAGGCTAGAATTGCTGTATTTTGTATACTAAACATAAACATGAACTTACTGCACCACAAGCCTAATCAAACAAATGATTTATGCTTTCAAAGTTGGCCACAGGGGGCTGTCATCTTGTAACTTTGTTATACATCTTTGTCTGACACTGGCACTGCACATGCTCAGTGTGGTCTGCTTGAGTTCTGCATGGCTGGTAAGTAAGGCAGGGGCTCCCCCTGCTGTTCATAAGTGATTGTTTCCCTGCCAGAAGCACTAAATGAAGGGAGAATTTTACTGCATACAGTCAGGTTTCTTATAAAAACGGTACACATTTTAAAATTAAAGTATATTGGAGATAGATTTCTTTTTCATTAAAGAAAGTAAAAATGGGATTTTATTTCTTTGCCTTTCCTTGCCCTTTAAAGTTCAATATAATAGTCACAAGGAATTGCTTGTAGGCAGGAATGCTGCTCAAAAATTTTTTTTATTCTTAGCACTACATGTTTCGAGTCTGACGACTCTTTATCAAGTGATAAAGATTCGTCAGACTCGAAACATGTAGTGCTAAGAATAAAAAAAATTGTTGAGCAGCATTCCTGCCTACAAGCAATTCCTTGTGACTATTATATTGAACTTTCAGACGAATTGTACCTACAGGCGGGGTACTAACACAAGGAAAAGCGATTTCTTACTAAGAAGCACAAGGTAACGGTTAACCCTTTTATTCCAGATAAGGCTTAGACCCAATCTGATCTGATAGCCCAATCAATCCCAGCAAAATGTTGTCTCCTAACCCTTTAATAAATGTGTCTCTACATCTCCATGCTGCCTTAATTTATATAAAATGTATAAGAATAACATATAGAGAAATACATGCCATCAGCCCTATGATTTTTTTACTTTTACAGCTCTGGGGCCCATCTTATTGTTTCCCTATAACACATCATTATAATTGCAGATTTACTAAATTCACATGAAGGATTCGAAATTCGATCGAATTTTCAAAAAGATCCGCATTCGAATTCGAATTTTCTAAGACCACTTTGACCAGTGAATTTTGAAAATTTGATCGAATTGAATGATTCGAATAATTTGATTAAAAATCTATTCCAATATTCGACTATTCGACAGTCGAATTACTTCCCCTTTAAATTTTTATTCAACTGCCTAGTCCGTCAGATCAAAGCTACCGAATTGGGTTTCATTATTTATGAATAAAAAAAATTAGATTGAATGGTAAAAAACGTTTTATCAGTCGATCGAATATTTTCTATTCGGTCGTTCGACCAATCGAAATGCGCTAAAATCCTTCGAATTTGATATTCGAATTTGAAGGATTTTACTTCCCAAACCATTCCTAACTATTCCCATGGTCGAATTCGACCCTTAGTAAATCTGCCCCTTAGTGTCCCTAGTTCACTTGGGCAGTTACTTGGTCAACAAACAGCAGACTAAAAAAACAGAGACTATAAGAGTTAAGTTGAAGAACCTCTTCCAAATAACATGTTATTGGGAAGGTCTGCCAGAAGAATTGCATTGCTAAAAATTAAACACAAAAGAGTAAAGTCGATATTCAAGCCTTTTTTTTGCAGACACTGGACTTATAAACAATAAATATATATATATTTTTTTACTTTTCTGTCTCTAGTGCTGGCACATCTTGCTAACCTTTACATAGAGACAATTAAAAGTGGATCAGTCCCCTGTATGGAGAATGCTGTCCTTGCACTGTCAGTCATAGAGAACACTGGGGCTATTCAGGATGCATTGACCAAGTATGAAACTTGCATGAATGATCAGGTGCCCAGGTTCCCAACAGAGACGCTGGAGGAGTTCCTGCACATGCACCAGGAGAGTGAGAAGGAGGCTCTGAAGGTCTTTCTGAAACGTTCCTTCAATGATGAGAATCAAAATTTCCAAAAAGAATTCAAGGTCAGTGATCTGAAGTTACACCTCATTGCGAAAAATCTTTTTGAGCTAGAGATCTATAAATCTACGAGATATCAGCGTAAGCATTTATTCCTTAAAGGAATTATTCCTTATTCCTTATTCCTTCAAATCTAGGGCATTGTCCGCTAAACTTTTATCAGTTGATTTATAAGTTACACAAACTGGCCTATAAATATTGTAAAAATGTAGTCTTGTGCCCTCAATCATTTTCAGCAAGGTTTTGCATTCTTAAAGGGCAAGGAAAGGCAAAGAAATAAAATCCCATTTTTACTTTCTTTAATGAAAAAGAAATCTATCTCCAATATACTTTAATTAAAAAATGTGTACCGTTTTTATAAGAAACCTGACTGTATGCAGTGAAATTCTCCCTTCATTTAGTGCTTCTGGCAGGGAAACATTCACTTATGAACAGCAGGGGGAGCCCCAGCCTTACTTACCAGCCATGCAGAACTCAAGCAGACCATACTGAGCATGTGCAGTGCCAGTGTCAGACAAAGATGTATAACAAAGTTACAAGATGACAGCCCCCTGTGGCCAACTTTGAAAGCATAAATCATTTGTTTGATTAGGCTTGTGGTGCAGTAAGTTCATGTTTATGTTTAGTATACAAAATACAGAAATTCTAGCCTTATTCTATTTTACACTTTCCTTGTCCTTTAAGGTATGAAGTTCCAAATTACAGAAACATTCAATATCTGTAATACAACAGGTCCCGGGCATTTGGATAACAGATCCCATGCCTGTAGTTCTTAACTCTCTCTCTCCAGTGCCTACTACCACAGAGTACTTTAGCACTTGGAGTACACTCCCTAAGCATTTCGCCTGTTAATAGCACAGATTTTATTCTTCATGTAGCCAAGGGACTATGATCCAAGTCCTGAAGGAATATGTTAGTAGGAATTAGATACCAATTGTGAAGAATTCTTGACTTCAACCAGTCCACTACTACTTGACTACATATGATTATAGTTTTCCTATGAGTAAATCCCCTCTGTGTTGTGCAACTCTAATCTTAACCCTTTCCTTTTCTTTATGTTAGGTATTAGGATAGGGAGTAGATTACCCAACTGGACTTTTCTAGAGCTGCATGCAAGCCTCAGTAGCAAGGCTGATAATTTAAGTAACATTGACCTAGGAATTTACCAAACATTATAAGATGAAAAGAGAATTTTAAAAAAATTCAATGCCTTCAGGGGAGCTGCTCAGATATTTTTTCTTTTCTTGAGTTAATTATAGAATTAAAACAAACACCTTTGACTGTGAGTAAAAATATACAGTGGTGTGAAAAACAATTTGCCCCCTTCCTGATTTCTTATTCTTTTGCATGTTTGTCACACAAAATGTTTCTGATCATTAGTCAAAGATAACACAAGTAAACACAAAATGCAGTTTTTAAATTAGGGTTTTTATTATTAAGGGAGAAACAAAATCCAAACCTGTGTGAAAAAGTAATTGCCCCCTGAACCTAATAACTTGTTGGGCCACCCTTAGCAGCAATAACTGCAATCAATCGTTTGCAATAACTTGCAACGAGTCTTTTACAGCGCTCTGGAGGAATTTTGGCCCACTCATCTTTGCAGAATTGTTGTAATTCAGCTTTATTTGAGGGTTTTCTAGCATGAACCGCCTTTTTAAGGTCATGCCACAACATCTCAATAGGATTCAGGTCAGGACTTTGACTAGGCCACTCCAAAGTCTTCATTTTGTTTTTCTTCAGCCATTCAGAGGTGGATTTGCTGGTGTGTTTTGGGTCATTGTCCTGCTGCAGCACCCAAGATCGCTTCAGCTTGAGTTGACGAACAGATGGCCGGACATTCTCCTTCAGGATTTTTTGGTAGACAGTAGAATTCATGGTTCCATCTATCACAGCAAGCCTTCCAGGTCCTGAAGCAGCAAAACAACCCCAGACCATCACACTACCACCACCATATTTTACTGTTGGTATGATGTTCTTTTTCTGAAATGCTGTGTTACTTTTACCCCAGATGTAACGGGACGCGCACCTTCCAAAAAGTTCAACTTTTGTCTTGTCGGTCCACAAGGTATTTTCCCAAAAGTCTTGGCAATCATTGAGATGTTTTTTTAGCATAATTGAGACGAGCCTTAATGTTCTTTTTGCTTAAAAGTGGTTTGCGCCTTGGAAATCTGCCATGCAGGCCGTTTTTGCCCAGTCTCTTTCTTATGGGGGAGTCGTGAACACTGACCTTAATTGAGGCAAGTGAGGCCTGCAGTTCTTTAGATGTTGTCCTGGGGTCTTTTGTGGCCTCTCGGATGAGTTGTCTCTGCGCTCTTGGGGTAATTTTGGTCGGCCGGCCACTCCTGGGAAGGTTCACCACTGTTCCATGTTTTTGCCATTTGTGGATAATGGCTCTCACTGTGGTTCGCTGGAGTCCCAAAGCTTTAGAAATGGCTTTATAACCTTTACCAGACTGATAGATCTCAATTACTTTTGTTCTTAGTTATTTTTAACAAGGGGGGCAATCACTTTTTCACACAGGCCCATGTAGATTTGGAGGTTTTTTTTTTCTCCCTTAATAACGTAAACCTTCATTTAAAAACTGTATTTTGTGTTCAATTATGTTATCTTTGACTAATAGTTAACGGTTTTTGATGAGCAGAAACATTTAAGTGTGACAAACATGCAAAAGAATAAGAAATCAGGAAGGGGGCAAATAGTTTTTCACACCACTGTATTAGCCGTAACTTTTTCTAGCAGTGCAACAAATGCACAAATAGTTCAGACACTAGTGTAATCCCTAGTTATTTTTTCCAACAGTGTCTATTAGATGGGAAAATGAAGGAATTTTCAGAACGCAATGAGAGGGAATCTACAGAGCGATGTCAGATCATCATTCAGGAAATAAGTGAAATTCTAGACCAAAGAATATCCAAAGGAGAGTTTTTAAAACCTGGAGGGCACATGCTGTTTTTGGAAGAGAAGATGACAATTATGGCAGTGTATGACACAACACCATACAAAGGCCTAAAGGTACAGACTACAGTATATGAATATTAAAATTAAGCCTATAGATAGAATTGATTCATTTAACACTTATGGGGCTATTTACCAAACGCCCAAAACTAGAATTTTTGCTTTTTTTTTTCTTGTGATTTATTAAAGCCAGAATCCAAAAATCCGACATCTCAGACCTGCAGAGGTTGTGTATAAGTCAATGGCAAAGATTCCTATCCTATTTTGAAGTCTCTGTAGTCAGCGCTGGAATTAGTCCAAAAATCCTACCTTTTTTGGGCAAAAATACTAAATATTTGGGCTTTTCGGGAAAAAGGCCAGAAAAAATCTAGCAATATGTGAAAAAAACGATTTGGGTTTTCAATCTATTTTTTTTTTTAAATAAATAAGGTCATATTGAGCATTAGTTTGGTAGTGGCCAGCTCTACTCCAACTGTATTTGAAGCACTTAAATAAAAGGGAATGTTCTTATTCTTTCCTTATCTCTTGCTTACAAGTTATTCTATAGATAAATTCAAATAATGTCTTTATTTCTTTCCTGAAAAATAGAGCCTTGAAGTACTACAGGAATATATGAATAACAAGAAGGAAGTTGAAGCTGCCATTCTCCAAGCAGATGAGAGCCTCACGGCAAAGGAAAAAGAGATTGCAGGTGCATGGAATGGGGTGGGAATATCCAGAGAGGAATTAGTAGGTCAGGGAACTCAATCTTTATTTGTATCTTGTTTTGCCATGGTGGGATTTCCTGAATTTAATATCCAGCTCGAGGTAATACATTTCTGTAAGTACAGTATATGCTACTGTATTTTTTGAGGAAGCAAGAGGCAACTTGATGAAATGGTTGGGAAAGTGTTGCAGTTTCTCTATGAATTGATATTTATAACAATGTATTTGCCCTTCAGAGAGTCAGGCTCAGGCAGAAGAAGCAGAAAGGCAAAGACAGATTCTTGAAGAGAACAAGAGGTCTCTACAAAAAAGTATGGAAGACCAGAGGAAGAGTCATGAGCAGCACGAGAAGATGCTAATAGAGAAGATGGAAAGGGATAGGATAAACTTAATAGCAGAGAATGAGCGGGTGATCAACCAGAAGCTACAGGTACAGTGAACCCAGTTATGGTCTGTCTGGGGTGCTTGGAGTGCTGTTCCATTTGCTGTCCCTTATTTCACACCAAATCATTGTTTGTTAATAGTTAGTTTGCCATACTAAAATAATTATGTGTGTGACATGCAGTGTCATTTCCAATGACAATACTACCATGGAACCATAGTGCCTTTAAAGTAACACTGAGGCTGTCTATGGGCCCTTCAGTTGGGTCTGTTGGTTACATTTACTGCTTGTCTCTCTTGCCTTCCTACCTGTCTTGGTGGTTTGACTCTGTGCCTGGATACTATGTCTACAGTTAGTGGTGTGGTGTTTTAAGTACAACTATGGATGCCAAAAAAAGTCACATGGCTAATGTTACTTAGGACCCAGGAAAGTAAACTGATGGGTGCCCCCAGGTAGAATCCTGCAGCAGGTTGGGCACTCACAGAATACCCACGAAGAGGTTGGGTAAAAAATCCCTGATTCCCTGACTGTGTGGGTAGTCTGTGGGTAACTCGCCTAGGTACCTGGAAAATGTACAGGACTGGTCCCTCCCTGGTGCTACAAGAATTTTTTTTTTACCTTTACGGATAAAGGTACAGTAGAGTGATGTCACTTCTGGTCAGAGATTTTGTCACTTCTGGTTTTACAATTGCTACGTGTGACTTATAGTGTCATGGGCGGGTACTGGCTTTGGGTAGGGGGATGTCTTAGGTGGTGGGTGCCAGGTAGGTTTGGGGTCAGTTGATTTGGGTCGGGCATGAGTTCTGCTAATTGGACCTGTGCTGGACTATACTGCATGAAAATCCAGTGGTTCTCCTTAAGGCAAGTGAGGGAACCAAATATAAAAATGAATGAGCCGATAAGGAAAGAACTAGGCATAGTTCAACAGAATCCTAAAACTCCTAACCAGGAACAGACAAGATCAATTCCAGGAGATAAATACAATGGACAGGTCCAAGGTAGAGTAGAAATTGGGAACATGGCTGCCAAATGGGCTAAACGGTCAACCAAGCTGTGGCCCATATTGTTGAATAAAACACTTGACACTGTGCTGGAGGAAATAAAGGCAACAGCTTTATTAAATATATTATAACCTCAACAAATTATTCCAGCTGCTGAATGGGTCAGCAGACGCAAAATGGAAAACATGAACAATAGGAGTCTCCTGCTAGAGAACAGGAATTGCTACTCTCCTCATCACTGAGCAGTCAATGGAGTTTAACTGGGTGCAGGGTATAATAATTGGGCACCAGTGGTTCTTATAACTTAACCAGAGAATATATTAATTGAACAGGAACATCCCCAATGGAGGGTACATATAGAGCCAGCAGGATCATACAGCAATAATGCATAGACTTAGGCTCACAACACCTTTGGACAATATCAGTCCCCACAGGGAAGGAAACATATACAACAGCAAATAAGTATACCCAGCTTTCAGCCTTCTCCCTAAGTGGAACCTGAGGGGAATCTCTACATCTCTAAGTCTGCACACTAAGTCCCTACTTCTGGGAATTTAATAACCGGGAAATATCTAATATAAGTAAAAACTGGACTTGCTGAGTAATCATTGAAGATGTTTTACTACTCATCCGAGCAGCTTCTTCAGTTCAGCTGAGTGGTATGTTCTCTGCATATAAACTCTTCCACTAATCCAATCACAATGGCACATTGACATCTGAAGTTTACAGAGGTGTTGATTCTGTTTACTTTCTGTGATAGGTTAACCAATGTTTCATGCAACTCCTAGACACAGGTGTTACTTGTGAGCGTTGCATGAATGGATGTGAGAAGTCTTCTGAAACCGCTGGGGTACAGATGTGAGAACAGCATTGTATGTAGCAGACAGGTGGTGTCAAAGGCCTCCACCTCTATTCAGGGAGATGTACCATGACTTGGATGAACGAAAATCTTCATAGTCTGGTACCCGTGATCATAATCCCACTCACAATCCTTGGAGGAGCCTCAAACTGCTTAGTTAAATAGCCTAACTGTCTGTCACTTCTAAAGCAGTAATCTATCCTGGCTAGACCTAAGGTTCCACT
Source organism: Xenopus borealis (assembly GCA_024363595.1). Lineage (NCBI taxonomy): Eukaryota > Metazoa > Chordata > Amphibia > Anura > Pipidae > Xenopus > Xenopus borealis. The sequence continues at coordinate 124,008,089 of CM044443.1, read as the reverse complement.
TTAGCCCTGCCTGCTTGCTCAGGCCATGGCTTACACAAAATGGACATGGATGCCGAGGACTTTATACTTTAGCACTATTTGAAGTGCAGGGGCAAAGCTTTAAGCAGGATAAGGACCAGATCCCCTCCTAACTGTATTTTAGGACTCGGTTTTGGTGTCTATAACGCTATGCTGCTAACTATCAACAATTGTAACATAATCTTATGTGTGAGTGGGGGGGAAGTGCTTTCTGTAGACATTAGAGCCACAAATTGCACCACTGGTTATCTTAAAGGACAAGGAAAGTGTAAAATAGAATAAGGCTAGAATTGCTGTATTTTGTA
>CM044443.1:123972614-123998154 GCA_024363595.1 Xenopus borealis | reverse complement strand
ACAGTAATTGGAAAAAGTCTTTATTTCTGGTGATCTATCTGAAAACATCTAGTTGTTTGATGGTGGACAACCCCTATAATGGCTATTGAGCAATTTCAGAAAGAACACTTGCATTTGCAGTTAATGTTGCTAATTAGCAAAAATATTGGAGGTGGAAGGAGAATTGAAACCAGATATGGACCAATGTTTGAGGAAGGTCTCACTGCTAGAATCTAACCACAAAGTGCTTTATTACTGGTCATTGGGACTAGGGATGTAGCGAATGTCGGAAAAAAAGTTCGCGAACATGTTCGCGAACTTGCGCAAAAATGCGAGCGGTTCGCGAACGGTTCGCGAACCCCATAGACTTCAATGGGAAGGCGAACTTTAAAAGATAAAATAGACATTTCTGGCCAGAAAAATTATTTAAAAGTTGTTTAAAGGGTGCAACAACCTGGACAGTGGCATGCCAGAGGGGGATCAAGGGCAAAAATGTATGTGAAAAATCTGTAATAACCCAATGCTGTAATAACCCAATAGTCCTTGTAAGGACTGCTTTTATTTTCTTTTTTGTTGTTTTACTACTACTACTACTATAAGAGCCCAGTGCTATTAGTCTATGTCCCTCAAATCCCTGCAGACTTCTGTCCCTCCAATACAGAGCAGTATCAAGCAGATTACTAGCCAGCAAACTTACTATCCACTGTCCCTGAAATCACTAACAGCTCTCTCCCTACACTAGCTCTTCCAAGCACACACAGACAGAATGAAAAAACACTGCAGGGCTTCAGTTTATATATGGAAGGGGAGTGGTCCAGGGGGTGTGGGGGTGGTCCAGGAGGGAGAGCTTCCTGATTGGCTGCCATGTATCTGCTGGTCTGGGGTGAGAGGGGCAAAAAAAAGCGCCAACTAACGCGAACCCAAAATGGCGAACGTCGCGCGACGTTCGCGAACTTCCGGCGAGCGCGAACAGCCGATGTTCGCGCGAACAAGTTCGCCGGCGAACAGTTCGCGACATCCCTAATTGGGACCTGCTAGGATAGCCACATGTATTCATCAGCTGAGCTGAAATACTTTAGACAAGCCTTTGGGGCTTAATTGAAAATCACAGCTGAGATCATTGTGGCAACAATGCAAAGTTTTCCCTCATCATTCCAGCATAATTGCAGTTTTGGGTGGATGATGCATTTGAAGCAGCTGTAGCCTATGTGTTAAAATTCATGCAGTTGCACTTCAGCAGGAATTGTACTTGTTGCCATCACTTCTGGCATTTGACATCAAAATTGGGATCAGCTGGGATTCTCAATGGAGTATTATTTTGCATCTGAATTCAGCCAAGGACCCTTGAAATTAAGGGCTCTTACACACTGGCGTTTTGCACAAATTTGTATTGTGCAGTATTGCTTTAAAGGAGAACTAAATCCTAAAAATGAATAGGGCTAAACATGCCATGTTTTATATAGTGAACTTATTACACGAGGCTAAAGTTTCAGCTTGTCAATAGCAGCAATGATCCAGGACTTCAAACCTGTCACAGGGGGTCACCATCTTGGAAAGTGTCTGTGACACTCACATGCTCAGTGGGCTCTGAGCAGCTGTTGAGAAGCTAAGCTTAGGGGTCGTCACTAATTATCCAGCAGCACAAAATGAGGTTTGGCTGTAATATAAGCTGATGCTACAGGGCTGAGTATTAAATGCTGATGCTAATTGCACTGGTTTCTGTCCTGCCATGTAGTAATTATGTGTATTAATGACTAATCAGCCTTATATTGTGACTATATGTCTATGACACTATCAGGTGTACTGTATATTGTGACTATATTTCTATGACACTATCAGGTGTATATTGTGAGTGGGTCCCTAAGCTCAGTAAGTGACAGCAGCACAGAGCATGTGAATCAGTGAATCAGTAGAAAAGAAGATGGGGAGCTACTGGGGCATCTACTGGGGAGACACAGATCTTTACTGCTAAAGGGCTGTGGTTGCCTTGGGCTGGTACACAAGCACAAAACATCATGTACAACATATCTACCTACTTTTTTTTATAATTTTAAATTATTCTTGTCCTTTAAGAATACAACCTTGGTTTTGCTGGACTACAGCTTCCAGCATGCCTCAGCCTTTACTATATGTTACATTGTTCTTGGATTTGCAGTCCAGCAACAACTGAGCAAAGTGTGAGCAGTGCAGCAGGGTTTCCTTTAAGAACATTCCCTTTAAGAACATAGGGCTAGATTGCACCATTGCAAGTGTCTGAGAGCTGAAGAACATAAAATGCAAATATTACAGAAACAATGAAAATAAAAAATGCAGACTGTTAAAAAAAAAAAAGTTTTGAATTCTGATGTCTATGTTATAATTAATTCCAGCCTGATGTGTATTTACTTGCCTGGATTCAGAACTTTCACTTTCATATCTAAATCCTGGTTTCCTATAAATAATTATGTTTAGGAGAACTGGTAGGGGAGGGGGCGACAGCTGCAGGGAAGGGAGATCACAAGGATTATTTAAAAGTCTGAGAGCATAGAATTTTGCAGATTACAGACAACCACAACATTAAAGGGACAGTGTAACTTTTTTAAAAATTGGTGCAATGAATAGGACTGAGAAGCCTCTTGGAGATAACAGGCTGTAGCTAGGTGAAGAGAAAGATTTGTTTATACAGATGCTGCTCAGTGGGCTGCTGATTTGTTTACCCTTGCTATTTGGAATCAAAAAGTAGATTCTGGCTTTAGTATTTCCTAATTAAAAGAATAGACATGGAGTATGGTCAGCACAAACTGTATTTATTGAAATAATGTTGTAAAAAGGTGGTACAGTCTCTTTAGGAGGAGGGAATTTTGGCATATTATTTAAAGGCATTTACAACTAAACCTGCAGGTGAGGTAAGTTATGATTGTTTGTAGTGATGGGAGAATTTATTCGCCAGGGGCGAATTCGCGGCGAATTCCCACGATTCGCCGCTTGCGAATAAATTTGCGAAATGGCAGGAAAAATTTGTGGCAAAAAATTCGCCTCGTCGTTTTTGACGCGACGTGCCGAAAACGACGCGCCGCGCGCCGGAAACTACGCGACACGTCGGAAACGACACGACACGCCGCGTTTGACGCGCCGCGCGTCAAAAACGAGGCGTGACTCGTTTCGCGAATTTTTCGCCAATTCGCGAATTTCTCTGGAAATTCGAGAATTTTTCGGTGAAGCGAAATGCGGGAGTTTCGCCCATCACTAATTGTTTGGGCATAGCTGCCGTTCACGAGGTATTTCCATTCAAACATGCTCATGGAATTTTCAAGTACTTGCAGAAGTGCCAAAGTGTTGCTTAGTTGGTTCTCATGATTAAAGGAGAACCTAGGCCTGCTGTTGTTTGTTGCCCCTGTCTCCTTCCTTTTATTTGCTCAAATTTTCATCATTGGGATGGAGCAATGGGAATTGGCACTCAGAAAATTTTAATTTCTGAACCAATGTGGGTGTGGGTGGGCAGCATGCCACCCCCCTCAAAATCCTGCCACCCTAGGCCCGGGCCTAGGTGGCCTCTCCACAAATCAGGGCCTGAGGAGAACCTAACCTCCCTCTCCAATAAAAAAAGCTCCTCTGATGAAGCACCCAATAGAGCAAAATGTGTCAGGAGGGAGTGGCTGAAATGAGGTAGGCAGACTGGGGGGTGATACTGCTCTGTGGTGTAATATGTTAGACATTTAATTAAAGGGCAAGTAAAGGCAAAAAAATAAAATCCAATTTTTACTTTCTTTAATGAAAAAGAAACCTATCTCCAATATACTTTAGTTAAGAAATGTGTACCTTTTTTTTTTTACTGTATGCAGTGAAAGTCTCCCTTCATTTACCTGCTGTGAATAGGACTTGTCGGATGGTCCCTAACTGCTCTGCAGGGAAACAATCACTTATGAACAGCAGGGGGAGCCCCCACCTTACTTCCCAGTCTTGCAGAACTCAAGCAGCTTTGATTGTTTCCCTGTAGTTGCTGCTTGTGTAGAGATTTGTAGTGGATTTTACTGTTTCCAACTCCAGCTGCAGGGACAAGATCATGGAGCCAGATTTAAACAGATAAACTGGGATTCTATATGGAGGATTATTTTGCTGCAGCCACTGGTTCTGCAGAGTTTGTATTAAACAATACAAAAACTATAAAATCCACATTAGATTACATGACAACACAGGACCCAGTTCAGTCTGTATATTCTGATTATTAATCAGTCTTGCTGTATCGGCTTCTGGCAGATATTATTTGACTTGTGCTGTTTTGATCATTTATGACATCCCTAAGCTTAGCCCAGATCACACTGAGCATGTGCACAGTCTTGGTCTTGCAAAGATGTATAACAAAATTACAAGATGACAGCCCCCTGTGGCCAACTTTGAAAGCATAAATCATTTGTTTGATTAGACTTGTGGTGCAGTAAGTTCATGTTTATGTTTACTTATTTTAGACTTTACTTCCCCTTTAATGGGATTTATATTGATATGGATTCATTGCACAAATGTTTTAAATGAGTTTCATATCTTTACTCAATAAGAAAAGCACCTACCTACTACCCTAGATAGTTGCCCCCCCCCCCCACCACATAGTTCATTTTGTGCCAAAAGTAAATGTGGTTGCTGAAAGATATAAATTCCGCCAATGTGGACAGCGAAATGGTGAATCCACACAGGGCCGCCATCCGGGGGGGACTGGGGGGACAAGTGTCCCGGGCCCAGGGCTGAAGGGGGGCCCGGCAGTGCTGCATTTTCCCAAGAGCCGGGCCCCCCTTACCGGTGCCGAGCCTATGCGGAAGCGTGCCGATGCGGAAGTGCCGAACAGACGCGAAGGCAGCCGACACTTAAGTCCTGAAGTCACTGAAATACCCAAAGTCACGAGGAGCCAACACTGAAGTCCTGAAGCTGCGAAAATACCTGAAGTCAAGAAAGTATGCTGAAGTCCTGAAACCACGAGTTCAATTCCACCAACACCAATGTGGGTTTTTTTTTTTTTTTTTTTTTAATCCCCTGGCCTCAAATGTTTTCTTTTAATACTCTATAGGCACCGGCTAAATCCTGAACTTTGGGGGAGATTTACTAAATAAACTTGGAATGCTAGTTTGGTTTGTAAAGAGATATATACATTATATACAGTAATTAGGCATGTAAAGACCATGAGAAATGCTACATTTTTACACAGGTCATTTCCCCTTTAGTTAAGACACCTAGGGGCAGATTTACTATTATTCCCCAAAATTAATTCGACCAAATTCGAAATTCGATAAGCATTCGACGATCGAATGCTTATCGAATTGTTTTAGGCTATCATTTTGTTCGCTATTTGATTTCTCAATGAATTTGTACGATCGAATACCGATCCGATCATACGAATAATATTCGAGCAGGACTTAGTCTCAGAAGCCTATGGGGAGCTTCCCATAGGCTTCTATTGCAATTCGGTAGGTTCAATCTGGTGAAGTAGGCAGTCAAATTACTTTAAAAGTTTGATTCCTTCGATCATCGAATGATCGAATTATCGAATATCCGATCTATTCGATCTTCGATATTCGATGATCGAAGAGGCCAAATTTGCATATCTGAATTCATGAAAAACTTGTACAATCGTTATTCGATCGAACTTCGATCATTTCACGTGAATTTTGTAAATTTGCCCCGTAATGTAGTCCTTGGTGAGCCCTGGGCAATTATTTCTTTCCCCAGGGTAAAAGTAATACAATAACAACTAGGGTCGAACTGGAGCATTGGGGCCCACCAGGGTCTTTCCTGGGACCTCACTTTTCTAGAGAGGAGGAAACAGGACCAGGGCCTGAGTGGGTGGCAAGCCTTTTTGGGATATAGTCAGTGAGCAGTTAGTTTATGGTTATAGTCTCTCTAGGAGTGAAAGCTAGGCTCAGGAGAAAGTTAAGTGTGCAGCCCTTTGCTCCAACCAGGCCCGGATTTGTGGAAGGCCACCTAGGCCATGGCCTAGGGTGGCAGGATTTTTGGGGGTGGCATGCTTCCCAGCCACATCCACATTGATTCAGAAACACTGGAGAAACTATAGTTTTTTAAAATTTCCCATGCCCTAATCCCCATAACTCCGGTCCTGATTATGAAAATTTGCAAATAAAGGGCAAAGTATGGGGGTGACAAACAGCAGTGGGCCTAGGGGCGCTCGCTATGTAAATCTGGCCCTGGCTTCAACGAGTTTAGTGGGGTTAGGCCCTGCGGTGATCAGGCTACTAGTGCAGGGACATGAGTGGGTGAGCTCAAGACCAGGTAGCATGCCAAGGAACAAGATCCCCACCATGAGAATCGTCTATACTGGGGTTAGGATTACCTGACAGAAAGTAGTGTATAGTATGCTACCTTCAGGGAGGAATGTGTTCTTCAATGTGAATGTAAAACCAGGTGCTTTCTTATGATCCAGAAGCTGTTCTCTGTTATAATTCCTATGCCATTTAAGTGAATTACTACTGATATAACCAGATGATTAACTGCCTGGGAGTTAATAAAAATGTTTACTTGTTTGCAAGATACATCCATGTCCCTGGTCATTGCTAAATATGTCAGTTGACAACTATTCAACATGTCATTTTTCCCAAATATCTGACTGCTATTCACCAACGTGGCAAAGTGGCCCCTTAAACCAGGCCCGGGCTGGCAATCTGTGGGTTAGGGCAAATGCCAGATGGGCTGCTATAAGGTGCCATAGAAAGTCAGTATTTAGTGGGCTGGTGGGGACTGTTTGGGCCTCTATGTGGGCTGATTGGGCCTCTGTGTACCTGAAATGCCAGGGCCTATTTTGATTCTCAGTCCAGTCCTGCCTTAAACACAGGGTCTCAGAAAGCTCACAGCAAACAACATTCACCTGTATCACACTATAACCACAGTTTTACAGCACCACCTACTGGTGACCTACATGCATAATTTGGCAAAATTAGCAACCCCTTCCAAAAAAAGCTTTAACTACAGAAACTGATTTTTTTTTTCATATATAAAATACCACTATTTAGTAAATTATATCTTGCATTTTTATTGATTTGATAATTGCTCTATAATAATGCTAGACTATGAATCAACAATTTAGAATAAAGATATGCTTTAAAGGGCAAGGAAAGGCAAATAAATAGAATCCCATTTTTACTTTCTTTAATGAAAAAGAAATCTATCTCCAATATACTTTAATTTTAAAATGTGTACCGTTTTTATAAGAAACCTGACTGTATGCAGTGAAATTCTCCCTTCATTTAGTGCTTCTGGCAGGGAAACAATCACTTATGAACAGCAGGGGGAGCCCCTGCCTTACTTACCAGCCATGCAGAACTCAAGCAGACCACACTGAGCATGTGCAGTGCCAGTGTCAGACAAAGATGTATAACAAAGTTACAAGATGACAGCCCCCTGTGGCCAACTTTCAAAGCATAAATCATTTGTTTGATTAGGCTTGTGGTGCAGTAAGTTCATGTTTATGTTTAGTATACAAAATACAGCAATTCTAGCCTTATTCTATTTTACACTTTCCTTGTCCTTTAAGATCATGTTATTCTTGATCCTGCAAATTCAGATTTAGTTAAATCAAGTCTAAACTCAGGTTTAGTCTTGGCGGAACTTTTGATACCGTATAATACAGCACCGAGCATTTTTTAGAAATGAAAGAAGCAGCTCAGCTATAGGCAAACCATGATTAATGAGCCAATCAATAAGCTTGAAAGCGAAGTTAAGCAGACCTTTCAGAAGATTAAACAAACCCCTGAGTACCCTCATTAACTTGGATTGGTCAACAGATGATAAATTGTGTCTCTCAGCTTTTTCCACGTAAGCATCAATTTTTTCGACAAACTCAAAAGATGTTTCGAATTCATTACAAAGTTCAGTTTGAACAACTCCTGATTCTTCCTTAGTGGTTGGAAATTGGTTGGTTTCATTTTCATACTCTTCCTTATTTATATATTCAGTAAGGCTTTCCAACTCATCAGGGTTCACATTTTTCTATTGCAAAAAAAAATACATAAAAGGATTAAAGTTGGGTATTTGGCGGCTCTGCAGGACATGGAAATATTCTACATGGCAAGAAAAGTCCCAATTAGATATGACATAACTGTGCCCCAGTTGTAAGTAGAGGTTGGTTATGGGTTGTTGCACCCATAGACCTGCAGATAAATGTGAAAAGGAATAAATCTGCCCAAGAGTGTTGTGTTTTACAATATCTTATTCCTTAAAAAGTTTTATAGCACTAATTCAGGCTGAGTACGGAATCCCCTTTTCCCTGGCCCTCTCCATATCAGCACTCTCCGGGTCTACCCCTCCCTCACCTCATTGAAGAACCCCTCCCCACAAGTAATTAAAGGGCAAGGAAAGGCAAAGAAATAAAATCACATTTTTACTTTCTTTAATGACAAAGAAATCTATCTCAAATATACTTTAATTAAAAAATGTGTATCGTTTTTATAAGAAACCTGACTGTATGCAGTAAAATTCTCCCTTCATTTAGTGCTGGGGATAGCAATTTTCAGACAGTCCCTAACTTCTGGCAGGGAAACAATCATACTTATGAGCAGCAGGGGGAGCCCCTGCCTTACTTACCAGCCATGCAGAACTCAAGCAGCTTTGTTTTTTGATCATTTATGACGTTCCCTAAGAAGTTCAGACCACACTGAGCATGTGCATTTAGTCTAGTCTTGCAAAGATGTATAACAAAGTTACAAGATGACAGCCCCCTGTTCCCAACTTTAAAAGCATAAATAATTTGTTTGATTAGGCTTGTGGTGCAGTAAGTTCATGGTTATGTTTAGTATACAAAATACAGCATTTACAGCCTTATTCTATTTTAGACTTTCCTTGCCCTTTAAATACCAGTTAGAGACACTCACCCGCGTCTTTTTTGGTTCTTCTCCACCTCACTCCTTTCAGGGAGTAAGTTGTTCTTTTTAGCCTAAGGGTAGCACAGGCATTGCGGCCTTGGAACCGGGGATTTTTTTTTTTGTGTATCTCCCGTCTTTTTTCCTCATATGGGACATCCGGTGCTGAGTCCACGGTCCTCCCATCCTCGGATGGTGACCGGGGCACACTTTAGGAACAGCGGTGTGGATTGCATCTGCATCGCTGAGTCCCAAGTTCCCCCGTCCGGCGGTCTTCCCAGGGAGTGGAAATGCTACTGACGACTGAATGATGCAAGCCCTACTTCCGGCTCGCGTCCTAAAGGGACACATTACGTTTTTGCCGAACGGGTAGGGCGGCAGCAGGGGGAGGTGATACCAGGGTTACACCAGCAGGAACTGACACGGCAAGCAGGAAGTATAAACCAGGCTGAGGGGCGTCCTCCATAGTACACCCAGCACTCCTTCCCTTGCCCAGCCGCTCACCTCCTGATTCCTGCCACCAGTAAGTAGGGGACCCGGGTATGTCTGAGAGGGGAAGTACATGGCTTTACCAAAAAACCTCCTTTTTCTTTCCTCTCAACAGGCTTCTTGTCCTGTGTTCCCAGCTGCCACCCTCACAAGTCTGCCCTGGGGTAGGTATTTAAAAAAAAAATATTATTTTTCTCCTTTTACATGTCTTGGATGCTATCTGGAAGACCTTCCTTTTCAGTAATGAAGCCTTCCAAATCCAAGCCTACCGACAAGGACTCAACATTAGAATCCAACACATCTACCCAGACTGTTGGTGAATGTACGGCATGTGGTGAAACATCTCTTCCCAATAAGAGATTATGTCAAACCTGCCTGAACTCAGCTGCAGGAACCACCTTCTCCCACTCAGAGGATATCATGGATCAAACAGGCAGTCTCACAGGAAAAGTCCTCGGTAACATCTAGGCATCCGAAATGGAAGAGGAAGAAGCTGGACAACCATCTTACTCTTCATCTGAGGAAGAGGAGGAGGAGGAGGATCATCCTTCTTTCGACTTTGCCATGATTTCTCCTCTAATAAAAGTGGTGAGAAGGTCCTTGGGCCTGATTGAGTACGATCAAACACCCTCAACCTCTTTTCTTCCAGGAACAAAGAAAAAAGGTCAGACGTTCCCTTTTCCATCAGGAAGTCAGCAATTTAATTAGAAAGGAATGGGACATTGTGTCCAGGAAATTAAAGGCCCATACCAGCAAGAAACCATGAAAGACCTTTGGACTATACTATTTGTCGATGCACCTTTCATCAACCTTGCTAAAAGTACTCTACTCCCAGTAGAGGATATAGCCACCTTGGGGGACCCCATGGACAGAAGAGTGGACTCTGACCTAAAAAGGTAATTTGTCCTGGCAGGAGAGCTTGTGAAACCGGCAGTGGCCAGTATCTCTGTGAGCAAGGCAATGGAAAACTGGCTGGACAATCTGGAAGCAGCCATTAAGGAGGATCAGGATAAGAATGACATCTTAGAAGGATTGTCAGATCTCAGGAGGATTGGCACTTCCTCCTAAATGCTTCTATTGATACCACTCGACTAGCTTCCAGATCTCTCGCAACCTCAGTCTCAGCCCGTCTGGCCTTGTGGCTGATATCCTGGGAGGCGGACACAACATCCAAGTCAGCTCTCTGCTCCCTGCCCTTCCAGGGGAATCTCCTCTTTGGGAAGAAACTGGAGGAATTAATTTCCAAAGCCTCTGGGGGCAAAAGTCAATTCCTACCACAAAAGAAACGCAAACAACGCTCTAAGAAGTTCTTCCGCAGCAAGGCCGCATTCAGGTCCAGAACATCAGGAAACCCAGATCAGAAAGCCTTCAGGAACAAGAAGACATCCTTCAAGTCTAACAGTTGGTCAGGGGGACAATCTCAATCCTTTCGCCAATTCGGTGCTCGCACCTCCACAGCCACATCATCCAGGAACTCCTTCTGAAGGGATCCCCAGGGGCCAGAAATAGGGGGGGGGATTACAACAATTTCTAGCCGCCTGGGAAAGATCCACAGATGACCAGTGGGTTTTGAAAATCATCAGGAACGGATATCTAATGGAATTTCAGGATCATCTCCCCCCTCCGAGTTATTCTGTTTCCCCACTACCACAGTCCCCAGAAAAAAGACAGGCTACACTAACATGTCTCGACCAACTCCTGACTCAAAAAGTCTTGATCCCAGTTCCACCTCAGGAACAAGGGAAAGGGGTCTACTCCCACTTCTTCCTAGTTCGCAATTCATCTGGAACCTGGCGTCCCATCTTAAACCTGCGGAGGGTAAACCGTTTCTGAAAGTCCAAAAATTGCAGATGGACTCTTTAGACCCGGTGAGGGCAGAAGTCTGTCCAGGGGATTGAATGTGTACACTAGATATCCAAGATGCCTATCACCACATCCCAGTGGCAAACAACCACTAGAGGTTCATGAGATTCTGCTTCAACACACAACATTTCCAGTTCACCTGTCTCCCTTTTTGGATTTCCACAGCCCCACAAGTCTTTTCCAAAATTCTAGTGACCATCGTAGCCTCCCTGAGATGGCAGGGAGTGAGGATCTTTCTCTACCTCGACGACCTAATTCTTTTAGCCTCATCAAGGCGTCAGGTCATGGATCACAGAGACAAGGTGATCAGTGTTCTACAAGACCATGGCTGGTGTCTAAACTGGTCAAAAAGTCAGTTGGAACAAGCACAGCAAGTAGTCTTCTTGGGCACAACCCTCAACACTCACTTAGGGATAATAAAACTGTCAACCCAGAGACTACAAGATCTTCGGGAGCTTGGATCCCAGATCATTTCAGCACCAAGTGTCTCAGCATCCATGCTATCACGACTCCTGGGCATGATGGCATCTTCGATCAAACTGGTGACCTGGGCACACTGGCACATGAGATTCATACAATATCGACTGATCAACTCGGGAGGGATAATCAACCCAGACATCCAAATTCAAGTCGACCAACCCTTGAAAGAAGCCATAGATTGGTGGCTTCAACCAAACCGTCTCTCGAAGGGGGTTCCCCTTTTCCCAGGGAAATGGACCACATTAACCACAGACACTTCTGGCACAGGCTGTGGCGCAGTCCTCGAGGGCAGAGCGGCACAAGGCAGATGACATCAGCCATCCTCAGACGCCCTCAAACATCCTCAAGGTCAAAGCCATCCTAGAAGCTTTCACATTCTTTCAAGACGACCTGTCCAGACACATGGTCAAAATCTGAAGCGATTGCGGTTGCCTACCTCAGAAGGCAAGGAGGAACCAGAAGCCCTTCTCTACTGCTAGAGGTGGAACCAATCTTCACATAGGCAGAGATGCATGTCTCAGAGATCACAGCGGTCCATGCCCCAGGCAGGATCAACAAGGAGGCCGACTTCTTAAGCCGGAGTTCTTTAGATCCTCACGAATGGCAACTACATCCAAGGATCTTCAGTCAGCTTGTAACGGAGTGGGGACCTCCCTGCATAGATCTAATGGCTTCAGCGAAAAACACCAAATGCAGGATATTCATCTCAAGGACCCAGGATCCTCAAGCCTCAGCAGTGGATGCACTAGTTCAACAGTGGCCAAAGGGTTTATGCTTATCTTTCCTCCTCTTCCTCTGATACCGAGGATTCTGAAAACGAACACAGAACAGAAGTCATCTGCATCGCCCAAGCCTGGTCAAGGAGACCGTGGTTCCCAACGCTCCTCAGGCTATCAACACAACCTCCATGGAAGCTATCTCTGTCCAGGAATCTCCTGATTCAAGGACCATTTTTCCACCCAGAACACGGTCGCCTAGCCCTAACGGCTTGGAGGCTGAGCGGAAAGATTTAGAAGCTCAAGGTCTTTCCAGGGAAGTCATAGAAGTTCTCATGAACTCCAGAAAACCAACAACCAACTCCAGATACCGAAGTATATGGAAAACCTTCATGACTAAAAGGAAGGGGCACAATACAGTCTTATCTCCAGTCTCTGTGGCAGATCTCCTAGACTTCCTTCGACAGGGACTAGATAGTCTCGGCAGTTTCAGCCTTTTCAGGAACCCGATGGGCGCTACACCCATTGGTAGTCAAATTCTTCAAGGCAGCCATCAGAATACTACCAGCCAGGAGACCTTCCTGTCCAACATGGGACCTGCCTCTTGTCCTCAAGTATCTATCGTCAAGACCCTTTGAGCCCATTCAAGAGACCTCCATCTGGAATCTGACTTTGAAGACTGTGTTCCTGGTGATGATAACATCAGTAGTAGGGGAGAGTAGGGGAAATTTGCTGAAGATAGTCCCACCTTTTTTCAGGAGTCATACTGAATTTTGCACCTTCTTTCAAACCCAAGGTCGTATCAGAATTTCACATCAGGGAGGAACTATCCCTTCCGTCCTTCCGAGTTCACGACACAGAACACAAGGACCATCCCCTACATCTCTTGGATGTGGGGAGAGCAGTGAGCAAGTATTGTTCAGCAACACAAACATTCAGGAAGGGTCACAGATTGTTTATCATTCCCGTGGCAAAAAGAAAGGAGAGACTGCTTCAAAATCCACCATATCCAGATGGATTAAGTTGGTCATCTCAAAGGCATACTCTTCCAGAGGACTTCAAGTTCCTACAACTTCGGCTCACTCAACCAGAGGGCAAGTTGCTTCATGGGCAGCAGAAGTAGGTACTCCTCTAGAAGTCATCTGCCAGGCGGCTTCCTGGGCATCTCACAATACCTTCGCCTCACACTACCACCTAGATGTGGCCTCAGCCAGCTGTGCACAATTCGCCTGCAATGTACTTTCAAGTGTTTCCTTTTAACCACCAACCACATAATAAAGACACTTGTCTAACCAGGCGTGGTTCTTTTGCACCCTTACCGGGAGCTTGCTACTTCCCGGAGATATGGAGAGGGCCAGTGAAAAGGGAAAATTGCTACATACTTACCGTGATTTTCCTTTCCTGGTACCTCTCCATATCAGCAGATTCCCTCCCTGGGTACTTATCCGGTGAAAAGCTTTACACTAGATGCGGGTAAGTGTCTCTAACGGGAATTTAATTACTTGTAGGGAGGGGTTCTTCAATGAGGTGAGGGAGGGGCTGACCCGGAGAGTGCTGATAGGGAGAGATACCAGGAAGGGAAAATCACGGTAAGTATGTAGCAATTTTTCCTTTTAAATAAAAGCACCACATTAGCTGGTTGCCAAGCTGCAGGCGCCATGTCAGACTGTAAAGATTCATAAAAGATTCAATGGGCTTGTTCACCTTTATCTCAACTTTTAGTTCTGATTCTTCCTTAGTGGTTGGAAATTGTCCGTTTTCATTTTCAAACTCCTTATGATTTTTCAGATATTCAGGAAGGATTTCCAAATTTTCATGTTTCAAATTATTCTATTGCAAAAAAAAAGGAAAAGGATTAGAATTGTGTATTGGCCAGCTTAGCAGGATATAGCAAACGTTTACATGCCAAGAAAAGTCCCAATTAAATATGGCATAACTGTGCCCCAAATTGTAAGCAGAGGTTGGCTAGGAGGCTGTTTTACCCATTGACCTGCAGATAAATGTAAAAATTAACAAATCTGCCCAAGAGTGGTGTGTTTTACAATATCTTATTCCATAACCAGGTTTATAGCACTAATTCAGGCTGGGAAGAGAATCCCCTTTTAAATAAAAGCACCACATTAGCTGGTTGCCAACCTGCACACGCCATGTCAGACGGCAAAGTTTTGTGAAAGGCTTGTTCACCTTTAAATTAACTTTTAGTATGATGCAGATGTAAGGAAACCTTATACTGGTGGTCTAGTGGTGTGGGAGGGACGCCCACCGTGCCACTGTCCTCCCTGCTTGCCGGCTCCTTCTTAGGTGCGTGCCAGCGCCCACATCCTTATTTTATTGGGCATGTGTGCTGGCGTGCTGACGTCAGCGTGCAATGGTGGGAAGTTTAAAGTATTTAAAGGGGCATGTAGGATTTTGTCATTGCCCGTGACAGTTTTTACCCTGGTGCCTGTACTAGTGCTGTATAGCTTCTGTCTGTTCCTGATACCTGTGTTTGACCCTGCCTGGCTTGACTATTCTGATTATCTGTATCCTGACCCATGCCTTTTGTTTGACTACTGATTCTAACTCATCCTTATCTGATTGACCACCCGGTTTGACCCTTTGCCTGCCTGACGACTCTTGCTATCTGCCTGCCTCGAACCGGCCTGCTCCCGTCTGTACCGTGACCTTTGGCCTTAAAGACTCTTGAACTGTCTTGCCCCTTTGCTGGCCAGAACTCCTGCCTTTTACCTCTCGTTTAAGTTCAAGGTGGCATCTGAGTAAGCTGAAGGCTCCTCCCGAAGCCAAAGGCGGTCACACTACTGGTGAAGCAAGAGCCTAGACCAGGGTGCTTGGCATTTGTTCTGGTATAGGGTGCCGACTGTGACAGTAGAGAGTGATATTCTGAGACAATTTTGCAATTGGTTTTCATTTTTTATTATTTGTGCTTTTTTTTTTGGTTATTTAGGTTCTTATTCATCAACTCTCCAGTTTGCAATCAAATATAACTAATAGACAAACTGAAAAGTTGCTTAGAATTGGCCATTGTATAGCATACTAAAAGTTACCTGAAAGGTGAACCACCCCTTTAAATAAAGTAATTTGGAAATCACGGAGCTTATTTTACTTAGTACTAATTCTTTCATAGATGATTTACCATGTGACTTTATAAATGCAGCATCCATCACTGCAGGGGACTCAATATTTATGACAGTTTCTTATAGGGTGAGATATACGGGGTATATCCGTTAATGCATGTAAAACATTATTCTAGTTTGATCAGATAATTAAAAAAATATAACCCCCATATGTACTTAAAGGTACAGAGTTTTCCTAGGAGCTGTAACCCATAGCAACTAATAAGTGCGCTCTTAAACAAGTGACCAGCAAATGCTTTCTGCTGATTGGTTGCTATGTGTTACTGCACCAGGGCAAATGTAGTGCCTTGTATTACCCCATGAGTATTTCATCATCAGAATAACGTGTTGTAATTTAAATCAACTTCATACCAAATCATCCAAGCTTTGTGTCATGCGACAAATCATTTTTGCGTATTACTGCAAAGGATGTACGGTCTACAAATGAAGAAAAATAAATTATATATTTAAAGTGTCTGAACAAATATATGAAAGAAAACTAATACAATTTCTCCTTATTCTGCATGCCTATTTTCTTTATTTGATAGGTGACACTAGTGCCAATTGGGGGGAGGGGTTATAAAATATTCCTATAATCACAAAACAATAGGTTTCGCTCACCAGATACAGCTACATTCACACAAACCGGGAAATTATTAAAATCTTGCATAATGAACAGTTTTTAGGCTGGTGATTCCCAACAGGCATTATACACTATCACCATCAGGAAACCTGAGATTAATTATACATCTGGCCTATGGAATCAACTCAAATAACTGAGAAAATTGGGTTTATTGGTAAACAGAACACTAGTGTAAATATTTATTCTATCATTAAAGGGGTGGTTCACCTTTACAGTAACTTTTATTATGTTATAGTATGGCCAAGCAACTTTTCAATTGGTTTTTATTATTTATTTGTTATAGTTTTATAGTTATTTGTCTTTTCGTCTGATTCTTTGCAACTTTAAAATGAGTGTCGCTGTCCCCTTCTAAAAAAAACAAATGCTCTGTAAGGCTACAAATGTATTGTTATTGCTACTTTTTATTGCTGATCCTTCTATTCAGACTCTCTCCTATTCACATTCCAGTCTCTTATTCAAAGCAATGCATGGTTGCTAGGGTAATTTGGGCCCTAGTTACAAGACTGCTTAAAATGCAAATTGAAGAGCTGCTGAATAAAAAGCAAAATAACTCAAAAACCGTAAATAATAAAAAAATGAAAACAAATTGCAAATTATGTCAGATTGTCACTCTCTATATCATACTAAAAGTTATCTCAAAGGTGAACAACCCCTTTAATTTTTTTGGTGCCAATATTTAATACAATTAATGTAGGGGTCCATATGTTAACTTCCCCTATGTTCTGGAAATCTCCTAATGTTGGAAATCCCTGGTTTGGCAGCATAGTTGGGCCTAATTTAGAGATGGGAGGGGGAATGTTTCTGTTTTTCAGGTTGAAATGAGCCCCTGGAAGTTCTAGATTTGGCCAAGAGGTGTCACTGTTACGTAAGTCTTTATAAAGAGGCACCATGTGCTCTCCCTCTTTTGTATTCCACTCTCTGCATTAGCGATGCGCCCCTGCTGCTCCAACATAAGCTAAGAGCAGTGGGGGTTGCATCACAAAAGCAGCCTCATGGTGGCTTATGCTCCCCTTGCCTTTCAACTGCGGGCAGGATTATAGGAGGATTATAGGAGGGTAAAGTATAATAGTTGTGGGTAATTCACACTTTGCTCCTATGGTTGGCTACAGACAGGAATGTCTTGGGAAGTTTCTAGAGTCTAGAGCAGGGGTCCCCAACCTATTTTACCTGTGAGCCACATTCGAAAATAAAAAGAGTTGGGGAGCAACACAGGCAGGGGCGTAACTACCGGGGGAGCAGGGGGTGCAACTGGGCCAGGGCCCGCACCCCCGCAGGGCCCCCCCAGATGGAATCGACTGCAATGGCGGGTCTATCACACACGGACTGGGGGGGGGGCCTGGCCACACGGCACGCACCAGGGCCCGCCCCCACCTAGTTCCGTTACTGAACACAGGCATACAAAAACTTCATGGGCTGCCAAATAAGGGCTGTAATTGGCTATTTGGTGACCCCTATGTGGACTGGCAGCCTACAGGAGGCTCTGTTTGTCAGTACACCTAGTTTTTATGCAACCAAAACTTGCCTCCAAGCCTGGAATTCAAAAATAAGCACCTGCTTTGAGGCCACTAGGGGCAACATTCAAGGGGTTGGGGAGCAACATGTTGCTCACGAGCTATTGGTTGGGGATCACTGGTCTAGAAAGTGCAAGTTCGTAGACCCTGTTTCTTTTTATATGGGGTATGGGATAAAGTTTTTGGCCTGATTCAAGGAAATATAAGCTCTCAAACTGCCCTTTCTCAGACTGCACTGCAGTTAGCATTGTTTTGTCTATTTTCAAGATATTATCAGATTTGCACTGCTAAGATAATGAATTTCAAATAATAAATCCTCCTACTGGTCGACTGGACAAATGGAAAATTAAGAATGTGGAAATGTGGAAAATGAGTGAACATCTTGGGAGAATGCTCTGCCTAGACTCGACCAAAGAAATATCTGATCATAAAATACTGAACGGCATCACAAGTAGGGCTGCCACCTGTCTGGTTTTGACCCAGACAGCCAGGTGTTTTGAAGGGCTATTTGGGTCAAAACTGGCTGCCAGATTTTGGCACGTTGCATTTTTTTCACATCTTCTTGAGTTTTTCATTGAAGTGAAACGGGACAAATTTACTCAAAACTAAAGGCAATTATTCCATCTAACTGCCATTTAGTCTATAGGAAAAGTGCTTTATTTTATTTTTATTAGGGTAAGTGAACACCACATAGTTGTATGCTCATGATTTCTCTTTGTTTTAAGTAAATCACTGTGTAACGAAATGCCACAGTCACAGTCCATTCCCAGAAACTATTACCCCACTGCTACCATCTCTCCGTACTATACTTGCTATCCCACAGTCACACTCCCTTCCCAGAGACTATTATCCACTGTTATTATAGGCACCATCTCTCCCTACTATACCTGCTATCCCTCAGTCACACTCCCTTCCCAGAGACTATTATCCACTCTTACTATAGACACCATCTCTCCCTACTATACCTGCTATCCCACAGTTACACTCCCTTCCCAGAGACTATTATCCACTGTTACTATAGGTACCATCTCTCCCTACTATACCTGCTATCCCACAGTCACACTCCCTTCCCAGAGACTATTATCCACTGTTACTATAGGCACCATCTCTCCCTACTATACCTGCTATCCCACAGTCACACTCCCTTCCCAGAGACTATTATCCACTGTTACTATAGGCACCATCTCTCCCTACTATACCTGCTATCCCACAGTCACACTCGCTTCCCAGAGACTATTATCCCACTGTTACTATAGACACCATCTCTCCCTACTATAGCTGCTATCCCACAGTCACACTCCCTTCCCAGAGACTATTATCCCACTGTTACTATAGACACCATCTCTCCCTACTATACCTGCTATCCCACAGTCACTCTCCCTTCCCAGAAACTATTATCCACTGTTACTATAGGCACCATTTCTCCCTACTATACCTGCTATCCCACAGTCACACTCCCTTCCAGAGACTATTATCCACTGTTAATATAGACACCATCTCTCCCTACTATACCTGTTATCCCACAGTCACACTCCCTTCCCAGAGACTATTATCCACTCTTACTATAGGCACCATCTCTCCCTACTATACCTGCTATCCCACAGCCACAGCTGTTTGCTGCAGTTGAACATTATAATTAGTATAAACGATAAAAAGAAACAGTTTAAAAAATGTACCTGCCATTTAAGGGACCCCGCAGAAACCGCCACTGAACATACTATATGCAAAGTTAAAATGTGTTAATTGTAACATGTCGTCAAAAGCTGACAATGATATGACTCATCCCATTCACGTTCCTGGCTTGACACCAGACCAAGAGAGGACTAAGTCTAACTCGATATTCTTTCTTTTTCTTTACCTTTCCTCTGTATACAATATCTATTGACATTACATGATTGTAAAAACACTCTCTTTTTGAAATGCTAAAAACTTCAATAAAAAAACTATTGAAAGAAAAAAATGTACCTGTATCAGTTCCTAGCACTTCTGATCCTGCATATGAGTTTTTTTAGACCAAAGGTAATAAATAATGTGATGCTAAGCTCCTCCTAGTGATTAGCATTTCAATGCAAACATGTGAAGGAAAGTGAAACATATTTCTATTCTTTTTTCCAGCAGTGAACTTCCTCATTCTGGTTATGGGCTATATTTATCATAAAATGAAACGTCATCCAGGTCATTCCACTGGTCCATCTTTTGTACTTTGTCCTGTTTCAGGACAGATACAATGTGTTTTCAGGTTCTTAGGGCACAAACCTCAAATATTAACTATAGGGTGTCCAGGCCTCCATAATCAAAACATTAGGATTTTAAGTTTCTCCTCTTTTTCTAATTTGTACTGTTATCACATACACTCACCTTGCAGTGATTTAGCTAAAAGCAAACTCGCAAAACTTTTCAAAGGATGCTAGGAGCTGTAGTGCAGCATGATAATGGCTAAAGGCTAGATATTCCTGCTTTTCTCCCAGTGCCCATCGTGTCTCATGATTCTAAGGAGATTGGGAACCCTGAGCTCAATTATTTCACGCTTCACCTTCTTTAAAAAAGAATCTATAATATAAAACACCAGTTAATGTATAACAATGAGTGAAATTGTATATGTGCCATTTGATTACAAAGTAAAATCAGTTTGATAAAGTTGCCTGAAGGGAACACAGACTGTCTAGTTCTGGTAATAACATGTTTACCCTGATAATCTTGATGCTATTTGATTACTCTGCATTTCATCTTGATTTAGCTTTTTTAATTTGCTTTATTTAAATTTTGAGCTGTATGCAGGTCATGTATGTTTCAATATTAAAACTCAAAAGATTAAGAGGTCCAAGGTCTGTAAGACAACATTTAAAGGGCAAGGAAAGGCAAAGAAATAAAATCCCATTTTTACTTTCTTTAATGAAAAAGAAATCTGTCTCCAATATACTTTAATTTTAAAATGTGTACCGTTTTTATAAGAAACCTGACTGTATGCAGTGAAATTCTCCCTTCATTTAGTGCTTCTGGCAGGGAAACAATCACTTATGAACAGCAGGGGGAGCCCCTGACTTACTTACCAGCCATGCAGAACTCAAGCAGACCACACTGAGCATGTGCAGTGCCAGTGTCAGACAAAGATGTATAACAAAGTTACAAGATGACAGCCCCCTGTGGCCAACTTTGAAAGCATAAATCATTTGTTTGATTAGGCTTGTGGTGCAGTAAGTTCATGTTTATGTTTAGTATACAAAATACAGCATTTCTAGCCTTATTCTATTTTACACTTTCCTTGTCATTTAAACATTCCATATATATAGATACAATGAGTCATAGATGTAATATGTGGTAGTTTACAGTATTTAGCTATACTGACGTGCAAAAATTATAACTAGGAGTAACAGGAATTGTTTTTCTTTCTTTTCTGTGCGCAGTTCTTTGCCACCACCCTTCTCCATTCATTGTTATCATTAAATATACTATGTAATGCCTCTGATTACAAGCAGTGCTAAATAATGAAAGTTTCAAGGCATGAATGAGTGATTTTAACATCTAGGGGGCAGTTTTATTAAGGTTTGTTTTTTCCACTCAGATTTTGAGTTTTTGAGTTGTATTTTTTTGTTCAAAACTCACATTTTCAGGTTAAAAAAAAAACTCAAATTGTAGCTGGAATCCAAAAATATGCCATCTAAAAACTGTAGGTGTCAATGGCAGTGGTCCCTTCAACCATTTGAGGATGTTAACAGCCTGTTTGCTGTTCGGATTTTTCTCAGAGGGTTTTGCCCAAAAACTAGAATGATTATAGCAATTCGGGGTTTTTTTTTTTGCAGTTTGAGTTTTCAGGTTGCAGGTCTCAAACTCGCAGAATGGGTTTTTTCCCCAGTGGAGTTTTTTCTTAAATAAGAAACTATTTGACTTCTGAGTTCATTTAACCTTTGAGAAATAACCCCCTAATGTTAATTAGAACAGATATCATGACTTGCTTGAATCAATAATTGGTCTCCTATATCCCATAACTGTAGTTTACAGATAGACTACTACTTGGGGGAAAAGGCCACTGGTTTATTTATTAATGCTGTATACTGAACACAACCAAAACCAAACGTTTTATCTCAATTTGTGTAATAGTTTTGCTCCTGTCCAACTCCTCACAAACCCCACCTGCACCCTCGCCTTCCTCCCATTCCCTTTTTATAAGTAACCTAATAGGGTGGCCTCACCATGGCACCGCGCTGACTCAAGTTGCCTGAACATTTTCCAATACCAGACCAAAAAACATTTTCACCCCATCTGGCAAACAGAAACTAAATCAATCTGATGCCACATCTCTGACAGAAGAACACTGTAACTTCTATAGTAACTTAATATGACCACTGCTGCATCCAACCAACTTACACAAACATTATCTTATTCAACTTCCTCACACTTCTTTCCATATGTTTTTGGTCAGTATCCTAAAACCACAGCAGTCTTGGCACCATTTTAGACCTTAAAGGAGAACTAAACCCTAAAAATTAATGTGGCTAAAAATGCCATGTTTTATATAGTGAACTTATTGAACTTATTGCACTAGCCTTATGTTTCAGCTTGTCAATAGCAGCAATGATCCAGGACTTTAAACTTGTCACAGGGGGTCACCATCTTGGAAAGTGTCTGTGACACTCTCATGCTCAGTGGGCTCTGAGCAGCTGTTGAGAAGCTAAGCTTAGGGGTCGTCACTAATTATCCAGCAGAAAATAAGGTTGGTCTGTAATATAAGCTGATGCTACAGGTTTGCTGATTATTCTAAAGGACCAGGAGTGGTGTTTTTGCCTCCCCTGGTACCCAGTATGGCGCCTCTGCCTAAGACAAGATTCTCTATTTGGCGGAGCACCCCTGGAGACACAGATGTTTATGCTAAAGGTTGCTTAGGGCTGGTACAGAAACAGTTTAGCTTTCCTTGTCCTTTAAACAGTGATTTGATCTTGTCAATGTCCCATTTCTCATATATTTTCCTGTGGCATACCATTACTTTCCATCTGCCAGAACTCCTCTGTTGAAAAAAATCAAGAAAAAACAAATCAATTTGTCAAAGCCTGGCCATCCAGAAACCCCAAATCAATTTATCAAAGCCAGAATTTTTCTTTGAACTTATGTCCCCATCAAGTCTAGTAAATTATGAGTGCCCATCAGTTCCATAAATAAATCTTGTGCTTACTTTTTGTCTGTTGTTTTAATGGGTTTAGTGTTCCTTTAAGATCATACAAGATGTTGTACCAGGACAGATGTCAATTCTGAGCCCTCCAGTCCACGAATTGAAGAATATAAATTGCAAAAATTTTAGAATCCACAAAAAATTTACTTAATCGAATTAAAACCACCCCAAACAGTTCTCCTAACCTTCATCGTTTACAGGAAACCCAGGGATTAGATTTGAAACTGAAGCTCTCAAAGAATTCTGATGTTTACATTCCTTGTTGAGGAGAGGTGAACTGTGTCTTTAACAGGTATAGTTTACCCTCGAGTCAGCCAGAGCTTTCACTTTCATATCTGATTCCTGATTTCCAGTAAATGATGATGGTTAGAAGAACTGTTCGAGCTGGATTGAATCATACCATTCTTTTACTGTCTGAGAAACGTCGCTTTTACTAAGAATAGCTTATTTACTGCACATAACATGAAAAGGAAATGTGTTCTTTTTAAGCCTTCGCATGAATGATTTACTTTAAAGAACAGCAAGGGGAAGATTTATCATTCCTCGCCAAGTCGAGGACTTTTAGCCCTCGAATTCGCCAAAAATTCGATGTTCGAATAAAAATTCAAAAAAATCATAGGAAATATTCACTAGTTTTGAGCGCTATTCGATTTTTTTTTTTATAAAATCGTATTAGGACAGTACTGGCAGTGGCGTAACTATAACAATTTTACAAAGAAAATTGTATGATTCGAACGATCGAATCGTTCTATCCTAGGATTTCTATTCGAACAGGTAACATAAAAAAAAGCCTATGGGTGATTCCCATAGGCTTCTATTACAATTCGGTTTTTAATCTGGCGAAGTTGGCACTCGAATTACATTTTAGAGGGCAAGCTCTTCGACCATCGAATGATGGAATAGTCCAATAGATTTTTATTGGATCTATTCGATACGATCGAATTTGTCAAATTCGATGGTTGAATTGAGCTAATTTGCATATTTGAAAATTCGAAAGATGTTAATAGACTGCCTTTGCATATTTGAAAATTCGAAATTTTTCAATTAGTTCGAATTTTGAATCCTTTGTTTTAGTTGTTTTTCCATGAAAAATTTTAGTTTCCAAGGGTATTTGTCAGGCAAAAATTGATTTGATGGGTTAGAAAAAACTCAAAGAATTTTTGGAGATTTATTTTACCCCAGCTTGGAAATAGCTTGAATCCAAAAATACACCATCTAAAACTTGTCAAGGTCATGGAAGAGTCAATGGCAGAGGTCCATTGAATTATTTGAAGATGTTAATAGACTGCCTTTGAGTTTTCATGGTTGTTAACCCTGACTTCACTGATTTTTCCATTAGAGTTTTTTCTTGAATTAGAAACCATTCGAGTTGTGAGTTAATTCAAAGTACAGTATAAATGCACAAAGCTCTAAAACGCCATCTTTGAACAATAACCCTTCCTTTGACTGACCGTTCTGTCAGGGACTTTTAAAGCCAAATGTTAGCACTTATATAGTAAACAAAATGTATGTTCAACAAGCAGCCCTATTAACCCGTGTTTAAAAAAGGGAGAATGAGGTCCCTTTAAAGCCCTGACCCTTCTACAGTCCGTGCATTTGGGACATCTTTGTTGGAGCAATGATATTGGCACAGACAGTTGTGTGATGAGGCAGCTGTGGAACCTGCTAAGAGCTGCCATACCATAATATATTCATATAGACTTGTGCATCTTCCTGGTGTATTGCTGTTGTATAGCAAAAAGCAAATTAAACTCAATAGCTATGCACATACCTGGGGGCCACATGTGCTGAAGCACAGCCAATGGCGTAACTACTCACTGGTGGGCCCTGGTAAAGGATGTGCCCCTGGGCCCCCCTGCTGTTCTCTTCCCCTATGAGCCGGAATGTTGCTGGCATGTGCACTGTAATTTATTAGCATTTTATTAGCATATATTTCTATAGCACCAACTTGTTCAGTAGCGCTGTAATATTTCCCCACTTTAATATTTCCCCCTGCCCAGACGCCCACACTAACAGTTATTGTGGTTCTGTTCAGTGTACCCCTGATAGTTACATCACTGCCAGTACTGTCCTATATACCCCATATTTACACTGCCTCCTCTCCCTCATATACTCTCCCCCATATACTCCCCCCAACCTTCATCTGCCCTTCCTCATACACTGCCTCCTTCCATTGTGCTGCATCCCCAATACCCCTCCAAATACAATGCGTCCATCGCCTACACTGTCTCCAGCCCATCTGCAGAGTCAGTCAGAGTTGCCCTTCTACTGACACTTTCTTCCCATGGTCTTTAAATCTTACTCTACACTCTCTCAATCCTGAGCTCTGACCACCCTCACCCTGTCATTCCCATACAATGTATCTCACTTACTCTGCACTGCCCTCTCTTTCTCATGTACAACTGCCCTGCACTCTCTCCTACCCCTCAGTGTCCTCTGTAACCAGTCTCACTTCCATGTCTTCCCTGACACTCATTCCCTGAATTACACTGTCTCTTCCATACAGTCTCCATTATCCTACCCTACTCTCTCCTGGCCCTGAGATGTCACCCTTATGTCCTACCCCTCAGCCTCCTTCATACACTCTTATATTATTAGCATATTAGATCCACTAGGACTGGACTGAGAATCAAAATAGGCCCTGGCATTTCAGGTACACAGAGGTCCAATCAGCCCACACAGAGGCCCAACAATCCCCACCAGCCCACTAAATACTGACTTTCTATGGCACCTTATAGCAGCCCATCT
>CM044443.1:123942968-123969206 GCA_024363595.1 Xenopus borealis | reverse complement strand
TACGAGTGCGCATATAGGACAGCACTTTTTCGCAAGGATGTCCTAATATGCGTTCCGTATGTATCAGTTCATTGAATCAAGTAAATGTGAAAACAACTGAAAAAAGTGTTTGGAAGGTGTTTGGAAGGTGAACAAACTGACCCAGTTTTAGTTTTAGGGTCATAAATATAAACAGATTGGGTTTACATTGAAAGCATGAGTATTCACAACTGCAAAATATGTTGCACTCTAAAAATACATGTTAATAATAATTCACTGGTTGGGTGGTGGGGGGGAGGGCATGGTGCATAAAATATCACCTCTTTTTAATTAAATGATATTTGTAATGTATGACACCTGCAGTTGTGTACTAAGAACATGTTATTTTTTTATGGGATATGTCATCCTTAAAAATAAGTGAATGTGAAATTGAGGAGGGTGCTATTGTAAGCACTTTTGCACTGTACATTCATTATTTATTTTTTTAATAATTTATAAATAATAATTTATATTTTAATAATTTAATGGATAATTCCAAGATATTCAAGTATAGAAGTACTATTAAAGGAAAACTATACTCTCAAACAATACAGGTCTCTATAAAAAGATATTGCATAAAACAGCTCCAATCACAATGGCACACAGTAAGGGGCAGATTTATCATAGGTCGAATTTTGAATTAAAAAAAATTCGAAATTCGACCATGGGAATAGTAGGTGAAGTAAAATCCGAATATCGAATTTGAAGGATTTTACCGCAATTCAATCGATGGAATGATCGAATAGGAAAAATTTGATCGAGCGATTATTATCAATCGAATTTATCAATTCGAATGATTTTATCGATCAAATTTTTTTTTATTCGATCAAAAATAATGATTCTCAATTTGGTAGCTTTGATCTGGCGAACTAGGTGGTGGAATAAAAATTTAAAGGGGAAATACTTTGACCATCGAATAGTCGAATATTCGAATAAAATTTTATTCAAATTTTCTAATTATTCAAATTCAAATATTTGATGGTCGAATTCATCTAATTTGCATATTCAAAGATTTGAATTCGATGAAATTCGATCAAGCTTCGAATTAATCATGTGAATTTTGTAAATCTGCCCCTAACTCTTCAAAGAGGTGACATCTGAATTTTCAGAGGTGTTGATTCTGGAGGATGAAGGGACAATTCAGCCCTTCAAACACATGGGAAGGGGGTTGTTTTTCGGGGTATTATATGGGGGGTTAAGTTTTGGTTTGACCTAAGGGATGTGATTGGCCTAAAGGGAGCTGAACGGAGAGTGGTGGGAAAATACGTTATAAAAAGATGTAGTAACAGGCTGAAGGATTGCTGTTACCTCAGTGCTGTCAGTAGAAAGGTCCCATGTTGTTGTCTAAGCAACAGTCTGGAGATTCAGCTAGTGTTTATGGATGGCTGGAGAAGGAGACGGGCCTCTTTGAAGAGTTACAATGTGCCATTGTGATTGGATCAGTGGAAGAGTTTATATGCCGAGAACTTCCCATACCACTCAGTTGAACTGAAGAAGCTGCTCGGATGAGTAGTGAAACGTCTTCAATGATTACTCAGCAAGTCCAGTTGTTTTAGAATTACTTATATTTGATATACCATGACCTGGATTAATGGAAATCTTCATATTCATCATTATATTTTTGTTACAACTGTGACACCCACTGGTCATTTTCTGATCTTATTTTTAAAGGGTTTGTTCACCTCCAAACAACTAGTTGGTTTTAGATAGATCGACAGAAATAACTTTTCCAAATACTTTCTATGTGTGACTGTTTTTCTCATATTGAAGTGTTTTTCACCTTCTAAAGCAGCGCTGGGGAGGGGGGCACATTTAGTTAATACATTTATTTCTTTGTCCCTGCTGAGCAAAATCTCTGGGTTTCATTACAGGCAGCTGTTAGATTTGATGCAATAGTTGCTGATACTCCATAGATGCTGCTGAGAAATGGATCAACGAAATGTTGCAAAAACTGTAACAGTTTAGAGTCTGCACCTGAATGACTGAGCTGCCAGACTCAAACACCAGAGATAGGAATATTAAACTTACACCTTGGAAAAACAGTAAATAATAAATAATGGAATGTAATTGAAAAACATCTTTATTTTTGGGGAACAATCTGAAAAAAACTGAAATGTAAAAAAAGTGTTGAAAAACCCCATATCCTTTAATAAGCCTTCTTTAGATTTCCAGAATAAGACGAGATCAATTTTAAAGAATGAAATATTTAATCTCAGCAAGCAATACACAATTACTCTCAAATTACAGAAAACAGATTAAGGGCCCTTACACACAGGCGTTTTTACCTGCGCTCCCCTGCGTTCCGTTTTGCTGCGTTCAGCCGCAGGGGAGCGCAGGTATAGACGCACTCAATTATTTTCAATGGGTCTGTACTCACACGAACGCATGTAGGCGCCAAACGCAGGAAAAATGCAGCATGTTGCGTCTGAATCTGCGTTCGGTGCTTACACGCGTCTAGTGGGTACAACCTCATTGAACAAAATGAGGTGCGTCTAGACCTGCGCTCCCCTGCGGCTGAGCGCAGCCAAACGCAACGCAGGGGAGCGCAGGTCCAAAACGCCCATGTGTAAGGGCCCTTAGTTTTTACTATAACAGGCTGTATTGCATAGTTACATATAGTTACTTGAGTACTGAGGCTGCACCACATGATTCATGATAAAACTTAGTATTTATATAGATGTTCGTTGATTTAAGAACAATCCATAATTTCTTCTGTTTAGTACATCAAATGCAATTAAATATTCTTGCAACAAGAATGACTTGGACATAGAACATTTATTAACCGAGTTATCAGCCGCTTAATGAAATTAGACATTAATTTCTACAAACACTTTGGCAAAGCTAACAAACCATTTAAGGTCCTTAATGAAACAGATCTGCTCTGCAGTAATAAATTGTGCCTTTCACTTTTTCAAAGGTAACACCCAATGAATGAGGGTAAGTGAAGTGCTGCATCCATCTCATTAGCGAGTTGAGTTTCAGCAATTTCTGATTTTTCCTTGTCACTGCAAACTGGTCCTTTTAATATTAAAATGCACTTCCTTATTATGCTTCTGATCCTTCAGGCATTCTTTGAGTTTTTATGTGAAAGTAGACCAATAAACATGCTTTAATGTTAATGGGTTAATCTTTAGCCCTGATTTCCAGTAATGTGGATGAACTAAACTTTTTCTTTAATTTTCATCACAAGAGAGTGCTATGTATATTATTTGCAAAATAAACTGGACGTTATCCATGGCAAGGGGAAAATGACTTTGTACTTCACTTCACATATTATCACAATCTGTTGAGTCAGAGTTAAAATATAAAAATGCAGCATAAAAAGAATCTAAGGGGCAAATTTACGAAATGCGCGTGAAATGATCGAAGTTCGATCGAATTCAATCGAACAACGATCGTACGAATCGTAAAGTGGCCTCTTCGATCATTGAATATCGAATAGATTGAATAGATCAAATGAACGTATATTCGTTAATTCATTCATTCGATGATCAAAGGAATCAAAATTTTAAAGTTATTCTACTGCCTACTTCGCCAGATTGAACCTACCGAATTGAAAAAGAAGCCTATGGGAAGCTCCCCATAGGCTTCAGAGACTAAGGGGCAGATTCAGTAAGATCCGAAAATTCGCCAGCGTAGGCTTCGCTAGCATTCGCCGCACTTCGCCAGGTGAATTTTTTACCAGTGCTATGCAAATCCACTGAAGTGCGAATTTACGCTCAGGTCGGTGAACGGCAGTGTAGCTGCGCTTGTGTTACTTCGCTAGGCAGAGCACTGTTAACGCTAGCGAAGCCTAATTTGCCTAAGGCGGGAACTTTAACTTATAATAGAAGTATATGTTACAGACACTACATTCATACAGCAAATTTTTCGGAGAAGCGAAATTGGGTAGATTCGCCCATCACTACTTGCAAACACTTTTTTCAGTTCAGTTGTTTTTTAGCTAAACAAAAGGCCACATGTGCTGAAGCACAGCAAGGTATCATAACTAACACTGAATATGAAAGTGGATTGATAAGTATCCCTCTATTTACACCCTCTATACTCCAGCCATGTGCATAGATTGCAGCTTTGTTTTGTCCTTAAAGGAAAACTAAACCCTAAAAATGAATAGGGCTAAAAAGACATGTTTTATATAGTGAACTTATTGCAGGAGGCTAAAGTTTCAGCTTTGTCAATAGCAGCAATGATCCAGGACTTCAAACTTGTCACAGGGGGTCACCACCTTGGAAAGTGTCTGTGACACTCACATGCTCAGTGGGCTCTGAGCAGCTGTTGAGAAGCTAAGCTAATTAGCTAAGCTAAGCTAATTCTAAAATGTGGGGCCACAAAATGGGCGTGGTCAAAAGTCCTCTGCGCATAATCAAGGTAGATCTGATGGGAGCCAGGTGTTGAGAGTAGATCCGAGTGTAACAAAGTCTGGGCACCCCTGTATTGTGTACACCAGGAAGAAGAACTGTTATAGTTGCCATGGATGCTGTATTCCTCTAATGTGTCCGGAGTTGGTATTTTGTCAGAAGTCAGGATGTGTGGGCAGCTTTTGCATTGTTTTTTGCCACAGGGGTATACAAAGAGAAATACTCACCACCGATTCACTGTAACCAATAAAAAACTGGACACACTATGAGCTGAATGTTGTATATATACCACAGAACACCACAGCATCATTGTAATAAGCTTGAAAAGGGAACTAAAATGTTCTGAAAGCTTGCTATGATTATATTAGTTATCCAATAAAGGTATCACCTTTATACCATTTTGTTATTTTTTTTATAGTAAATGACCTGAAATTGCATTTGTTTCTCATATACACTAGCAGCAGCTACAGTAATAACATTTCTGTCTACAGTCCTCAGCAGAGAAGGAAATCCAAAGGAGTTAATATCAGACAACGGACCACAGTTTGTCTCATATGAGTTTGAATTCTTTGAGAGCGGAATATTGTGCATAGGAAATCTTCAGTGTATTACCCAAAAGCAAATTGAGCAATTCAACAGAAGTCTGAAAAAAAGCACTGCAGAAAGCAAATCTTACTGGGAAATCTTGGAAAGTATTTAAAACAGAGTTCCTGCATAACGACAGAGCAATGTGTCATGCAATGACCCAACCATCTCCAGCTGAATTATTACATGGCAGACAGATGCGCACTAAGTTACATGTTGCAGACATCAAACTTCCACAAAATACTGTACCTACAAAATCATCTACTGCTGATATTGTCAAACGTCAACAAGCCACATGCAAGGCTTATACTGACAGAAAACCGTGGTGCACTTTTAGCCTGGATCTTTAGTCAGAATTAAGAATCCAGCACTACTGAATCAAGGACAATATAAATTTACTACACCAATTGAATTGAGATGCCATCGAAGACTATGCACATATGAACTGTCTGATGGACGCATATAGAATCCAAGTCGTCTTGCTCCTGCTAGATATGACTTTGGAGAATCTTCATTTGATGAAGGACATTTCCCTACTCCTGATGCCAAATGCAATAGGCCTGAAGAAAGTGAATCTATAAGGTGTACTGAGAGAATCAGAAAACTACCTGCATGGACCATGGACTATGTGATGTGAGTATTGTATATTATTGATTCAAGATGCATTGTTGTTGTCTAATACATTTGTCCAAATGCATTCCTACTATAGGGGGAATATGTGGTGTTTATACAAATGGCCTGTAGATGTCACTGTGCACGATTTATACTAACCATTAGTGATGGGCGAATCTCCCGAGATTCGCTTCGCAGAAAAATTTGCTAATTTCTCTGGCAAAAAATTTGCGAAACGAGTCGTGGGACGTTTTTGACATGCGTCGCCTCAACTTTGGCGAATCGCGTTGTTTCCAACGCGCGTCGTGTCATTTTCGGCACGTCGCGTCATTTTTCGGCGCAACTCGTTTTTCCGCCGAATTTTCGCCAACCGAAATTTTGCTGGCGGATCGCAAATTTAGTTGCCGAATCCGAATCCTGCTGAAAATGCCCGAATCCTGACCGAATACTGAATCCTGGATTCAGTGCATCCCTACTCCAGAGACAGCACTCCAAAATTCCCGATTAAAAAAATATTTACTGTGCATGAGCTACGTATACTGTGCATACACAGTACTTGCTTTACTGTTTAAGGTGCTACAATCTATGTTACTGTTGTGTAATGGCTGCATGAGCCTGCAAATAATGCATGGTTATACTCTACTAATTCTTGGCTATCAAAACACAACAATTACCTGAGGGGAAAAGGCTGGACCCAAAGGTAACCATGCCTTTATAGAGCTAGAATAACAAGGACTCCATAATTGAGGATCAGATAGTGATAGTAGTGGTCATTTACTTGAAGTATACATAGAATTAAAAGGTGTGTCCCTGCACACGCCTCGCAGTGTAGGCGGTAAGTGTAGGCAGTAAGTACAGAGTATCGTTTCAGTCTGTCATCTGTACTTACTACTGATCCCATCTGGTGCACATCTACTGTAGATACATCACATACATCATAGATACAGGATGAAGGGTGGGTGTAGGCATTATGGGAGCAAACAGAAAGGGGGATGTTGGTGGGAAGAATATGGTTCCTTACTGGGACTGTCCCTTAACTCCCTCTGTATATAAGTTACACCACTGAAAAAAAGTCTGAGCAAAGGATTCTGCTTCTATATAAAGAAGGAAACTGGATTAAGACTCTGCTTCCTGATAACATCTATATATTTATGCTGGAACTCTCTTTTCTCCAATAAAACTTTGCTGCCCCATTTTTTCTCTGGTCAGACCTCTCCATGAGTTCATGAAAAACAGTTCTGTAAACCCCTCTATACTTTTCATGAGGCACCTGTGACCTGTATTTATACCCTGGAACAAGGTGCGGCTGGGCAGTTTTGGAAGATTGCTGGAAAAAAAATGTAAAACCAGGATTGCCTGTGACAACAATATACAGGTATAGTACCTTCTATCCAAAATGCTTGAGACCTGAGGTTTTCCCGATAATGGATCTTTATGTAATTTGGATCTTCATACCTCAAATCTACTAGAAATTCAAGTAAACATTAAGTAAGCCCAATAGGCTGTTTTTGCTTTTTAAGAAGGATTCATTTTATGAAGTTTAATAATTTTATAAAGTTTAAATAAAGTACAATGTATTGTTTTATTATTACAGAGAAAAGGGAAATTTGTTTTTTAAAATCTGGATGGGTTTCTGGATGATGGATCACATACCTGTATATATATATATATATATATATATATATATATATATACTGTATATATACAGAGAGAGTGCGGACCTTTTGTATGAGATATTTATTTCAAAAATTGTGGACACTGCACCCAGGCAAGCTGAACCTAGTAACGTGAGTGCCGACTCCTCCAAAGTATTTATATATATATATATATATATATATATATAAAATCACACTTGTGTTGATGCCTGATTTATTTCCATTCCAAGCACGCCTTTGCTAAACAAAGTTGTGCTTCTTATTGCATTACCCAAAATGTTAAACAGAAACAATTGTCATTACAACAGAAAAAGTGAGAGGATTGGGTATAGAGTGAAAAAATATCAGGTGCAAAGTGCCATGCTTTTTCCCACAATGCACCTTGCAGCTACCAAAATGAGCCTGTTGCTGACAAAGATATGCGGCACTGCATGCACATGGGCATCCCTAATCCCCTTTTTGGGGGCATTATTCTGAAGGGGAATGCAAGGTGCAAGGGAGCCCTGTATTTAACATCTACAGGCCTTTTGGACCCCCTACAGTTTGTGTATGGTCTATGCCTTTTGTCTTATTGTACTATGCAGGATATATTTGTAATGAGCAGGAGACCTGCCACCCTAAGAAATAATTCCAAATTTGTATCTATTGTGTTTGTTAAGCAAAATAATATTTGTGTACACTTTATAAATTATTAAAATCTTTGTTGCCTTCAGCCTTGGTATGCACAATCACAGCAAGCAGGCAGCAGCCATTTTTTGGACACTGTTATTATTTATGTTCCACAATGGGGATCTGATGCCCATGCCTTCACATTGGTTATACAATTGTAGACTGTAAGGAGGGAGGGGCAATGTGTCAGTAAGATGTGGGAAATGCAGAATGGAAAGTGAAAGAAATGTCCTTCCCCTCCCCATGCCTAAGGCATAGAGCAAGGGCAGGCAATAAATGATTGACAGCTGAAATCTTTAAATACATTTATAACAGGTGTAGGGACCCATAGGTTTTCTACTGGCACCTATGGAGTTAATCCCTACCCTTTAGTGTGTTTTCTGTTATTGGGTATAACTACCCATAACTCTTCTATTTAATACCAATGATTATTGGACAAAGGGTGCAATAACCACTCCCTGCCACTAAAGCTTTATATTGTGTGCAGGGAGGGGCCACTGCCTCTTTGGCTGCTGGTACTGAAACAGGCTGGTTGTTCCATTGAGCCTGGGATCAACAAGGCCCCAGTAAAGCCTCTTGCCCTAACAGGACCAGAACTGTTAGAGACCTGAGTCGGGAACCAGGCAATCCCGTGAACGAGGAATAGCCAGACACAGGTTAGATTTGTAATAGTCTCTCTAGAGAGAGAGAGATAGTCAGCTGTATGTAGTTGAACAGTTCTATATTCCAACGAGGAGTGTTAGAAGGAAGAGATCTTCCTACAAGGCTTCCCCGTATGCCTTTAGTAAAGGGACATCAGTTGGAAGGGTGTTAGGCTTAGTTTTGTCTCCCTGATGACTCCACTGAAAAGGATCCTGACCAATAAAAGATACACACCGGAGGGTAGAATCCCAACCATAATATGTGTGTGAATGTTGCTTGATACATCTGCTGATATCCTGTGAAATCTCTGCTATGATCCAACTCCTGTGTGAGTATATGCAAACCTGAGGATAAGTGCCTTGTACTTAATAAATGTTCACCTTTGTTTAAGAATCTCCTGGTGCCCGTTCATCTTTATTGTACAGTTTTGCCTGGGTATTGGAGTAATACTACCTCTTAAAGGGATAGCTTCCACTTAGCGAAGGCCCTGCCCTGATGTGTAGTGTCGCAAATGTAACCCATGCTCAACCATTAGCTGGACACTTAACTAATCTGGCTGAATAACCCAGAAAAGCGTTACACAGGTATAGATGTTTTAATGGAAAAAATAATTTGGGTCTCATGTTTAGTTTGAAAAGGACTTTTATTATACTGGTTTTTATGGCACTTGCATCTTTATCCTTTGCTAAATGAATCTTGTTTTATAACAGATGGGTTGAACAAGGGGTCTTCAGTTGGGTTTTGAGATGGGCTTTTTGTTTTCTTCCTGCTGTGAGGGATCTGATGTTTATGTGCATGGTTCTGGTTCCGGTGGCCTGTATTTAAGCCTTTTTTTATGATTACCAATGCCCAACCAGACTATCCACTCTCTAGAATATAGACTGAATAAATCATGCATGAGACTATTTATTATAATTCTTATTTTCTGAGAGGCCTGTGCCTGGCATTTCACATTTTAATATGTCTCCCTCCAAGCTGAGTAACCACAAGGCTCCGGCATCATAAGTGATGTGCTTCACTTGCAGCAGGAAATTAAGGTTCACCCAAGAGGTTCCGGTTGGGTTATTATACGTGATTCCCTCTCTGTAATGAAAATGATAAATGTAAATAAGTATACTGAGCTTGTACATACAGAAGACACTTATATAAAACCAAATTCATCAATAAATATACATGCATGTAAACTATGCAGCAAATAAAGGGCCGCCAACTGTAAAGAAACACCGATATTAGAAGTCCACAACCTTAATCTGAACCCGTTCATTGTGGTCATAAAACTATAACATTGCTTTTAATATCTAATATAAGTAATTCTAAATCAACTGGACTTGCTGAGTAATTATTGAAGATGTTTCACTACTCATCCGAGCAGCTTCTTCAGGTCAACTGACTGGTATGGGAAGTTCTCGGCATATAAACTCTTCCACTAATCCAATCACAATGGCACATTGTAACTCTTCAAAGAGGTGACATCTGAATTTACAGAGGTGTTGATTCTGTGTAGTTATTGTGATAGGATTGCCAATGTGTCATGCAACTCCTAGACACAGGTGTTACTTGTGAGAATTGCATGAATGGTTGTGTGAAAAGTTCTGAAACCGCTGGGGTACAGATGTGAGAACAGCATAGGGTCAGTGGTGTAACTACTCGCTGGTGGGCCCTGGTGCAGGATTGGCACCGGGGCCCCCCTATCGGGCTCTCCCCCTATTAATTGCACATGGAGTTCTCCTAGCCTCTCCAGTGGGCCCCAAGAGGGAGCGGACCCTGGTGCAACTGCACCCCCTGCTCCCCTGGTAGTTACGTCACTGCATTGGATCCAACTGAAAGCGAGGGCGAGGGGTGAGCCCACAGATTCAGAGGGTACACGATGCCACACAGACACAGACAACGGTTCTTACCCAGCAGTAAAGTTTACTGAACAATAATAAACGATAAATAGCTGAGCATGAATAAACAATCAGATAACAAGGTATAAATCACACAGTAACAGTAATACTGCCTAACCTAAAACCAGCTCCTGCTAAATATTCCCCCAAAGTCTACGAAGCAGCCTGGCTGCACCTAAATGTTCCTCCTCGGTCTTTGTCTTATTAATAGGAAAATAAGATAAATATATAGGAAGGCCGGTATTTTTTTCAAGAAAAGGTGGCAACCCTACCACTAAAACATTGGCGTCCCAACAGCTTCACCAAATAAACTCATCTGCTGCATAGCGCTGAGGGGGAATACCTGACGTGGAGCGCTCTGACCTGTGTAGGCCTAAGTTTTCTGTAGGAATTACACAACATTCCACATTTCTTGGACTCAGAGGTTTCGAAAGGTCGCTGCTGAACATCTCCAGAATTGTCTGTTTTGGGGCAACTCTCTGAGAGACAGGGCCTGAGCATGTTGCGATATAATCTTCGAATCGGTCCAGTACAGTTTTCCTTTTGCAAGTCGTAGACTGGGCCTTCCTGATACACCTGCCTCTTTACAATATATGGTTGTGGTTCCCAGCGGTCATCCAATTTATCTGTGGGCCGTTTAGCACGCACCAATACTCTGTCACCCGGCGTCAAGGGTACAGTCTGCACCAGTTGGTGATCCCTAGTGGTTAGTTGTTGCAACTTCTCTTTGACCAGCCGATATACAGTTCTTCAGTTGAACTGAAGAAGCTGCTTGGATGAGTAGTGAAACGTCTTCAATGATTACTCAGCAAGTCCAGTTGTTTTAGAATTACTTATATTTGATATACCATGACCTGGATGAATGAAAATCTTCATAGTCATTGCGTTTAATAAGCTTATTTCATATCATATAGTGGGAATATAACAGACACGTGACACAAGTCACCTCACTGAACGCTGTTTATGAGCTTGCGGTTATTTGTTGCATTGATATGTTGTATATTTCTTTTAAATTTCATGTTACTTAATATATAGGTGCAGGGGCGATCCAGCCCATTTCACCGCCTGAGGCAGCCTTCAATTTGCCGCCCCCCCCCTCCCCACGGTGCTCACTTTTTCAGTGCCGGACAGAGGTAGGAGGGGTGTTCAAAGTGCTAGTGCAGAGTGCGCAAGTGTGTGCTCTGCACTAGAAGAGCTGAATTTCCTAATTCAGATTTTCTTTTTTATCTCAATTCTGCTTCAGTAATTATCTGTTATCCTACTCTACTATACCTGCTATCCCACAGTCACACTCCCTTCCCAGAGACTATTATCCACTGTTACTATAGGCACCATCTCTCCCTACTATACCTGCTATCCCACAGTCACACTCCCTTCCCAGAGACTATTATCCCACTGTTACTATAGGCACCATCTCTCCCTACTATACCTGCTATCTCACAGTCACACTCCCTTCCCAGAGACTATTATCCCACTGTTACTATAGGCACCATCTCTCCCTACTATACCTGCTATCCCACAGTCACACTCCCTTCCCAGAGACTATTATCCACTGTTACTATAGGCACCATCTCTCCCTACTATACCTGATATCCCACAGACACTGTCATATAAAGTATGGCACATATAAAGGGCATTTTCTTACCTTTTGTACACATTCCCATTTGGGCTCAAGCCAAACACAGATCCATCTGTTCCAACCTCCAGCATGGCGAGACTGCCTTCCACCCTCCACCACTGGGTGCCTTCACAAGCTGTTGGTTTGACATTGTAGCGGAAGTAGATATTTGAAGCATTGTTCACACCCCAGCATCCCAGGAGCCCACAAGTGTAATACACAAGTTTCCCTGGTATTGTTATGAAGCGTACATTTGGAGAACTGGAAATTGTGTCATCACGGTTAAGACAGTAAACATCTCCATCTGGGTTCACTCCAGCCACATATATTTTACCCCCAGCATCGACTTGATTCATGAGTCCTGTGGGAGTAAGGAAATGAGATACAAGCATAGGTGAGATAAGCATTTCCACCAGAGACAAGAAATTTATATCTGGATCTGGTCATTAAGCTGGCCATCGTATGATCGGACATCTCCATCTCCTGATCTGCCACTAACCTTCAGATTAAATAAAGCAGTAAAAGAACAGATCAAACAATGTTTGTTAAGACCGATCGGCATGGCAAGACAAACTTCGGGACACTCCACAGACAATCCGAAAATCGTACAATTCCTTAATTCATACGATCGGATTGTTGCATCTATGGCCAGCTGTAGGCTAGGACAAACAGCACTGGACTGCATGTGCACAAGGTCTAGTAACCCATAGTAACTAGGGATGCACCAAATCCACTATTTTTGGATTCGAATACCGAACCGAATCCAAACCCTAATTTGCATATGAAAATTAGGGGTGGGAAGGGGAAAACATTTTTTACTTCCTTGTTTTGTGCCAAAAAGTCACGTGATTTCCCTCCCTGGCCCTAATTTGCATATGTAAATTCGGATTCGGTTCACCCAGACAGAAGGATATGGCCGAATCCGAATCCTGCTGAAAAAAGCCGAATCCTGGCCGAATCCCAAACCAAATCCTGGATTCGGAGCATCCCTAATAGTAACCAATGAGCAGGTATAATTTCCTAGTTATCTTTTAAATCAAACATATGGTCCATGCTACTAGATCCGGTGCAGAAGTTTAACATAAGTAAGAGGTCAAGTTTGGCACCAGGTTCTATGACATGCCCCAGTTCTTTACATATATAGAAGCCATTTTTTTCAGATTACATATTCACTTACAGATTGCTGTTGTTAAGCAGAAATATAAGCATTATTGTTGGTCTGGAGTCCCTGTCATTATTCATGTTACCTGATGATACTCTCATCCAGTTATTATCCTGAAGTTTGAAAACCAAATTCATTTTGTCGGTTGCCCATACCCCAGCCGGCCCCACGGTCACGTGAGCCATTTCTCCGGGAACCTGGACCCACACATTTCTTAGCCACTTGTAAATAGTTCCACTCATTGTGATACCATAAACCTCACCGGCACCAGCGTCCAACTGCTGCAGCTTGCCGGGAATGTCTGTACATGTTTGCCCTGGGTATATTAAAAACAAAACAAGTATTAAAAGATGAGCCTTTTGGAGTCTGGATTTAATCAGATGGAATAAAGACGGATTTTTTTACAAATGACTTTAGAGAGTATTATACAATACTATAAGGAGTTATTTATTACAGTTTGAATGCCAAAAACCTTTAAAATTTTCT
Organism: Xenopus borealis; assembly: GCA_024363595.1. Taxonomy (NCBI): domain Eukaryota; kingdom Metazoa; phylum Chordata; class Amphibia; order Anura; family Pipidae; genus Xenopus; species Xenopus borealis. The sequence goes on along the minus strand of CM044443.1, from coordinate 123,955,515 downwards.
TACTATAAATTCAGAATTTATAGCGGGGAAAAAAATGTGAATTTTTCAAGATTGATTATGCCCCGAGGATGGAAAAAGTCAGAATCCCACAATCTGGCAACTCAGACCTACCAAGATTGTATATAAGTCAATGGGAGACATCCTTATCCTATTTGGAAGTTTCTGTGGTCTGTGCTGGAATTAGCCAAAAAATCCAACTATTTCTGACTTTTTGGGCGAAATTTCTAAATATTCAGGCCTTTCAGGAGAAAGCCGAAAAAATATAACAATTCGAGAAAAATCGGAAAAAAATGTACAATTCTGGTTGCACGCCCCCCCCCCCCCCCCCCCCGCTACTTACGTTACTGGTTATAAAGGGAGAGGGCAGCATTTAATTCACTGAGTGAGTCACAGCCAGTACTACAGGTGGAGTAGAGTATTGGTTGTGCGTGAGTTAGGCTTCTAACACATGGGCAGATTCGGGGAGATTTAGTCGCCTGGCGTTTTCCGAAGTCGCCCGAAGTTGCCGCACAAGTAAACTTCAGGCGACTTCGGAAAGTGAAGTGCTGCATGTGCTTTAGTGCAGGCGACTCATTATAGTGGAGGGGAAGAAACTCAAAGGCAGTTCGTGGAGATTGGCGCCCAGAAGAAGAGGCGATTAGTCGCCAGGGACTAAATTCGTACTATGCAGAGTACTGCAGCTAGTGAGAGAGCAGATGGTATTAGGGGTTGTTTAACCACCCCCCACCCTAATACAAGGTAAGTGTCCCATGGTGCCCAGTTACAGAACATATATACAAAACTCTAAATGCAGTGGTGCTGGACAACATAGCCTGTAAGGGTTAACTGAGTTTATTTTTATAAAAGAACTCCTATGTACATGTTTACTTTTGTTTATGCTTAACCTTTGACCTAGGCACATTTGACAAGGTATGCATATTCAGTAGTCTGAGCTGTATTCAATGTGCCAATCAGCATATTCACGTGTATTCAATGAGTTTAAACAATGGTACTTTGTAACTATTTTGGAATGGTATAAATAAAAGGGGGAAACCAAAGTTTCTCCCCCTACCTACAACTCACAAATACACCATGTAGCAGCTCTGCATTCATCGAGGAGGTACAGGATCATCTTACACTTCATAATGATGAATAAATACCTGTATCTCGGAGCGCTCACCAAAGGGCAGGGTGCAAATTGCAATAAACATGGTGGCTCATGCCTGTTTGCAAATGACCCCTCTAGTGAGGCCGCCAGCACTGCAACTGTAGTAGGAGATGCGACAAGTTGGATTTAGTGTGTATGCTGTAGACAGTGGTGGAATATTGGTTATTAGGGTACAAGTGAGAGTACTCTATACTACTATAGGATGTACTCTATAGAGACAAGTTGGATGTGTTGTACTGAAAATAGCATTAAAAGGGTGATGAAGAATAAATGGAACATAAACGGGGCGGAACTACCAGGGGTGGGGTGGGGTGCGACTCCACCCCCTCAGATTCTTGAGCGAGCGAATCCGCAGGAACATTTGGTTTTGGAGGGGGACCCCGGCTGCATGGCCGGCACCCAGGACCCCACACGGACTAGTCATGTTACTGAACAAATAGCCACACCTATAGCAACACTGTGCTTCCATTTGTGCTTCAGAGTCTAGAGACAGAGGAGGGCAGGCCCGGACTGGCAATCTGTGGGTTAGGGCAAATGCCAGATGGGCTGCTATAAGCTGCCATAGAAAGTCAGTATTTAGTGGGCTGGTGGGGACTGTTTGGGCCTCTATGTGGGCTGATTGGGCCTCTGTGTACCTGAAATGCCAGGGCCTATTTTGATTCTCAGTCCAGTCCAGGAGGAGGACATTCAATAAAATATATACGTATTGTACAGAATCCAATTCCCACTCCCGTTTTACGATATGCGAATCTTAAGATTTGAGGCTGAATGTCTTAACAACATAAAGGCTTATATACAGGTGATAGAACATCGTTGGGGACTTCTAACAGAACTAGAGTATTTTATATTGAGTCATGTGACACATCACCAAGTACCATTTATCATTTATGACACAATAAGGGTTATATTTTACAAGTTATTCCCAGTTTTGTGTGTTGGGAGGATATTCCTATTTCTGTAGCATCTGTAATACAAACCAATGAAAGCGCAGCCACAGTTCATTTATAAAGTTTATAGAACTACAGTGTACTGTAACTTGATATCCTTTATTAGATTCAGTAAAGTGGTATATTCAGTATAATTCATATTATTTAAAGGAGAAGGAAAGTCTAGAAGCACTTGGGGGTACCAAATGTAAGAGACCCCCCAGTGATTATATAGACTTACTTGAAACCCCGGGTTAGTGCTCTTTATCAGTAGTGATGGGCGAATTTATTCGCCAAGGGCGAATTCACGGCAAATTCCCGTGATTCGCCGCTGGTGAATAAATTCGCGCGCGACGCGTCGGAAACGGCGCGACGCAACGCGTTTGACGCAACGCGCATCAAAAACGACGCGCGACTCGTTTTGCGAATTTTTCGGCAAAGCGAAACGCGGGAGATTCGCCCATCACTATTTATCAGCAGTAAACTGCACCGGCCGGGGTTATACCGGTGAGCACCACGGAGCACTTCACTTCTGTTATTTACTATCTTCACATTTCCCCGAACCAATGCATTTACAGATGAACGAAAAAGCCGGCTTTAAAGTTAAAGTTCAGCTAATGCGCAGCCAGGCCAAGACAGAGGAAGAAGTTAGATCGCTCCGTGGTGCTCACTGGTAAAACCCTGGGTTGGTGCATTTTTCAGGTATGTTGATACAATCACTTGGGGGTGCCTAATATTTGGCATCCCCAAGTGCGCCTAGACTTTCTTTCAGGGGCGTAACTATAGAGGAAGCAGACCCTGCGGCTGCAGGGGGGCCCAGGAGGCACAGGGGGCCCCATGAATTTTATTTCAGCATTTAAAGGCAAAACAGGACAATCTCTGGATATGTTGGGGGGCCCTAAAATGAATTTGCTGTGGGGCCCAGTAGCATCTTGTTACACCACTGCTTTCTTTCTCCTTTAAGTGGGGGTGAAAACTCTAACCATGTTTTAATCACAAATGTAGGAACCTCTATCCAATAGCCATTATATAGAAATCTCCAAACTGTCCTCTTTAAAGGGCAAGTCAACCCCAAAATAAAATTGCCTAATAAAATTAAACATAAGTCTAAGTCACTTTGCAGTATACATTTATTAAAAATTGTCAGTGCTTTTATAGTTATTTGTAAAAACAATTGCTATTGACCATTTTAATATTGAAGAGTAAAGTTTCATTTTTCAATTTATGTCTTTCTGAAGCAGCTCTGGCAAGGGGGGTCATCAACTATGTAACTGCTCTAAATTGATATATTTAGTTGCTACATTTCTATTCTTTGTCCCTGCAGAATCCCTGGGTTTCATGAAAGGACACCTATTGGTTAAAAATGCTATCCCCAACTAAAGGTACTTAAAGGCAGCTGTTAGAATTGATACAATAGTTGCCAAATATTCCAAAGATGCTGCTGAGAAATGGATCAACTAATGAAGCAAATTGCTCAGAATCTGCACCTGGATCACTGAGCTGCCAAACAGAAACAGAAAGGAGCATTAAACTTCAATTTGGGGAAATGGTGAAAAATAAAAGATGGAAAGTAATTGAAAAAGTTTTAATTTCTCTGAACTGATAACAACTTTAAAGAACTTGTCCTTCCCAGACAATAGATCCCATACTTATATCTGTAATAGACCAAATACTGACCTGTAAAATAGGGACCAAACACCAAAAATTTCTGGGCTACAATTTCTGATGTTTTGGGGCAGGTGCAATGTGACACCTCCTAAACCCACTGACTTCTCAATAAGTTAGTTGTGGGGGCCTGGATTTGTGTACATATTGTAATTAGAACTTAAACATGGCAAAATAATAAGAATTGTATGACTTTACCTTTGGCAGCACTGGCCCCCAGGAGGAACAGGCACAGAGAAAACAGCATGTTGGCTCCACTGGGTCACAATGTTCTACCTTAAAGCCCAGCTCTGTTTTATTGTTGATGCAGGTTCCTCCCTCCGCAGGTATGACATGTGGACTGACCAGCTGAATAAGTTAATAGCCCATGGGAATCAGCGCAGAACACTGGGGTGGGGGAAAAGGTTATTTGTTTCCATTACCATAATTTGCAAGTAAAATATATGTCTACACAGTCATGATGACTTTTGCCTTTAATACAGTTTATGCCGTACACTAAGCATATTTACAGATGCAAGGCAACAGGCAAAGTGCAAAACTGGGACACACAAATGCTTTGTTCTTTGCCAGAAATGCCATTTAGCAGGGGGCCCACTAAGTAGCATCATTGAAACTTGTTTTGCAGTCGAGATGCATCAGTGGCGTAACTACTCGCTGGTGGGCCCTGGTGCAGGATTGGCACCCAGACCCCCCTATAGGGCTCTGCCCAATGAGTTTGAGTTCTCCTAGCCTCTCCAGTGGGCCCAGAGAAGGGCGGGCCCTGGTGCAATTGCACCCCCTGCTCCCCTGGTAGTTAAGCCACTGGATGGCATCACTAATGGCACCCCAATTCATGCACAAAGTTACAATGGGCACTCGCACACCCTGAATGAAAAACACGATACCTGGTGCTCTTTGGTAGAGCAGCATCATTCATTCATTCATTCATTCATTCATGCAGCATCAGTAAAGGCATGCAACCTTCTTGGGGAGCCCTGGAATCAGCAACAGGCTCAGGCTGGCAATCATCCCAGAGTTTCCTGGCTTTAATGTGTGCAGTGTATTAGGACAGGCTGGACTGGCACATTGGCACAGTTACATTTGCCCTCTATTACAGGACAATACTTTTTGCTTCTTTTTGTATGCTGTTGTTTATTTATATTTGTTCTGCACACAGGAGTCATCATTTCGGTGTGCGTCGCGTTGTTTTCGGCGCGTCGCGTCAAAAACGACGCGCGACTCGTTTTTTCGGGGAAATTTTGCTGGTGATTTATTCGCCAGTGGCGAATCGCGGGAATTCGCCGCGAATTCGACCCTGGCGAATAAATTCGCCCATCACTAGTAGAGTCCTGAAAGGGTACATAATCTTATAAAATAAACGAAAATAACCGCTCGAAGCTCGCTATCGTTCCTCTGCTCAGGTGCTCAGTCAGCAGCGTCCCCCTGCTAGAATACTTCGCAAAATCCAAGGAAAAGACAGCACTCTGATCAGGAACAGGTTTAATCGGGAACCAATGCCCTACGCGTTTCGGGAAACCATCCCTTAATCATAAGCCATCATATGATTAAGGGATGGTTTCAAGAAACGCGTAGGGCATTGGTTCCCGATTAAACCTGTTCCTGATCAGAGTGCTGTCTTTTCCTTGGATTTTACATAATCTTATACCCATAACCGACCCATACCCACTACCATGGGGTATCACATAGGGCAGCATCCCACTGAAGATGAACCTATTCATGACAATGTAGTAGATAACCTAATAAAGGCTTACAGTGGTGGGCAGTGTAAAAAAACATTTAGGGGCAGATTTACTATTGGTCGAATTCGATGGTTAAAAAACCCTCGAATTTGACCATGTGAATAGCTGGGGAATAAAAATCCTTTGAATTTGACTATCGAATTCGAAGGATTTTACCGTAATTCGATTGGTGGAACGATCGATTATCAAATATTCGTTTGATCGATAAAATCGTACGAATAGATCGATTCGAACGATTTTAACCATTCGATTGAATATTTTTATTCGATCAAAAATAATTAAACCCAATTCGGTAGCTTTGATCTGACGAACTAGGCAGTCGAATAAAAATTTAAAGGGGAAGTACTTTCGACTGTTGAATATTCAAATAGATTTTATTCGAATCTTTCGATTCGATCGAAGTTTCAAAATTCACTGGTCGAAGTGGTCTTCAAAAACATTTCAAAATTCGAATCTTTATGAAAATTCGATCGAACTTCGAATCCTTCATGTGAATTTAGTAAATCTGCCCCTTAGTGTTTTTGCGAAACTTACAAGCAATTTCTTGGAATAGATGAAGTCAGGGTGGAGCAACTGTCCCCTCTTGCCCTCTTCTGTGGACACCCATGCCCACTACCCACAATTGCCCATGCCCACAATCTCCCCCCCACTGATCCATTACCCAACCCACAGTAGGCCAACTTACCTTAAAGGACAAGGAAAGTGTAAAATAGAATAAGGCTAGAATTGCTGAATTTTGTATACTAAACATAAACATGAACTTACTGCACCACAAGCCTAATCAAACAAATGATTTATGCTTTCAAAGTTGGCCACAGGGGGCTGTCATCTTGTAACTTTGTTATACATCTTTGTCTGACACTGGCACTGCACATGCTCAGTGTGGTCTGCTTGAGTTCTGCATGGCTGGTAAGTAAGGCAGGGGCTCCCCCTGCTGTTCATAAGTGATTGTTTCCCTGCCAGAAGCACTAAATGAAGGGAGAATTTCACTGCATACAGTCAGGTTTCTTATAAAAACGGTACACATTTTAAAATTAAAGTATATTGGAGATAGATTTCTTTTTCATTAAAGAAAGTAAAAATGGAATTTTATTTCTTTGCCTTTCCTTGCCCTTTAAGATGCAAGGACACACAAAACCGGAAACACTTTGGTCTGGAAGTGACATCACTCTGACGCCGAAGCCACACAGAACAAGAAACAACTACATCTACAGGGGAGGGTGGGAGCGCTCAAGTCTGAACCCTCGTTGGGTACCTGGCACTTTTTGCCTGAAACCCAACCACTTTGCAGGTATTCTGCCGGGTACCTGACCCGGTGCAGGACTCTAGCCTGCAGGTCATATAGATTGCAGATGGACGCAAAGATGCCCAAACCTTTTTGATTTCTGAACTCATCCCAAAAACAAACTCTTGATTTTATCAGACATCAATTAGGGGGAATGTTTTTCAAGGTCCCATGAGTTTTGCACAGCTTTTCACTTTTCAAGTGACCTGACAGGTGAAACGCTTTAACTACTGTGTTTAAGAAAATTTTAAATGAAAATTGTTCTTGTCAAACCAGGTTAAAAACCATGGGAGTATGCAGCAAAATGGCAGATTACTGACTTTCCACCCCATCCTGTTTTCCGTTATTTAGGAGTGTCAGATGCGACTCCCTCTGGCGACTGCAATGGTGCTGGGATTTTTGGGAAGAATGCTGTGTTGTGCGGAAAAAACATAAGGACAATTTCACTAAAGCACGAAGTGTCTAACACTACCTAGTGTGACGTCAGTTCACTAACACGGACTCTGATGAATTTCCGCTAGAAAAGTAGATAGACTTCCGCAACTTGGTACCCTTACGCCACGCAAAGTTGCACATTGACGAAGGGACATAACTACGCTAATTCACTAACGTAAAAATGATTGTGAATATTACCACTTACGCTAGACGTTACTTGCCAGGTCAGACCAGGCGAAGTTCAATACAATAGAGAGGAGTTTGAAAAAAAAAAACTTTTTTTCTTTTCTAGGTCCCAAAAAAACATCCCCTTTCGTAGGGCGATAGTCCCCCTACATTTCCTAACATATGGCAACATAACTATACAGGGGGCACATGTAGGGCAATAGGACAACTTTATTTAATTTTATTAAAGGTTTCCTGGGCTTGTGTAGTGGAATGTAGTGGCTGTAACATATACTTCTATTATACGCTTAAGTTCCCACCTGCATCAGTAGAGACATTCATCAGAAGATGCAGGACTGATGCAGTGGGAGAATACAGAAGAGCATATCAGCACAAGTATCTTTATTTGTGCTAATGTGAGCTCTCCATTTTGGAGTACCTGCAGTGTCTGAGAAGCCAGACAATTGTGGTTTTAGTTGAATAAAAGACCAATGAGAATGGTATCTTACTGAGAGGCTGCAGTGCAGGGTTATATCTGTATCTACATGCTTTATATGTTTGAATTATCCTGAATACAGGCTAGCAATCTGATAAACCTGTCCAATCTGTAATCCTCTACCTGCTAACACTTGTATGGGGGGAATTAATAAAGGGTTACATCACTGGGAACAGGCATCAGCTCAGTATACAGGTATGGAACCTATTATCCAGAATGCCCGGGACTTGGGGTTTTCAGGATAATGGATCTCTCAGTAATTTAGATCTCCAAACTATGTCTACTAGAAAATCATTAAATAAACCCAATAGGCTTCCAATAAGGATTAATCAAGTCTTACTTGGGATCAAGTACAAGCTACTGTTTTATTATTACAGAAACAAAAAAGGAAATCATTTTTAAAAGGCTTGTTTATTTAGATAAAATTAAGTCTACAAGAGAAACCCTTCCCCTAATTCAGAGCTTTTTGGATAACAGGTTTCCAGATAACGAATCCCATACCTGTACTATACACTAGGTAGTAGATACACCCAGATAACACAGTACATTATGCTAATTTTGTTTAGTTTTTTTGTTGAGTGTACAGAGCATTATTATTCTGCCCCTCGGAAAGAACAACTGTATGACAAAGCCTGAGGAACTGAATCTTATTAGCACATACCTAACTACAGGTTCAACCAGTCTTCCCTGTTTCCATACAAAAGTTACTCCATCTCACTGTCACTTCTATATACCTTCTCCCTCACTTCTACTGTAGGTTCTTACATATTTATATACACATATTCTGCTGGAAGGTTTTCTCTGCTTGCTTAGTTTTTTATTTGCCCTATAGGACTGGGATTTGATGCACTTAATTAATTTTCTCATCAATCAGCCATTGATTTTCCTTCAGAAACTTGAGTCGTTCTTCTTCCATTTTCTCCTTCAACATTATGGCCTGTTGCTCCAGTCTCCGGTTCAGCTCTTCTTTTGTTTTTTCCAGTTGCTCAGCATTCTCCTTCTCCTGCTGGAGTTTATTCTCGGCCGCTTCTCTTTTCATTCTTTCCTCTGAAGAAGGATTGAAAACTCCATCAATGATATGCCAAACCTTTCTTTATTGCACTCATTTATACCACTATATATATATATATATATATATAAATATATATATTTATTTATTTATATATCTCCTTCCCCACCTTCCACTTCTCTTTCTTGTTTTGTCATAGACTCGTCAGCCTGTAGGACAGTCGTCTCGGTGCACTTCTGTTTATCAACAAACTGTTGCAGAACCATGGCAGCCTGGGTCAGAAAGACAATATAATATTTTAGTTTTTGCCTGCTATTTAATGGAGATAGATTTTTCAGCTTGATGTAGATGGCAGTGTTCTATGGCAATGTAGGGGTGGTTCACCTGTTTGTTATTGAATGGTGAATGCTGGGAAATTTTTTAACTGACCTTCATTGTTTATTTTTATTTAATTTTTTTTACCCCTTCTTCTGAATCTACCCAGCTTTCAGATGGGGGTCACTGACCCCATCTAAAAACCAATGCTCTGTAACACTGCAAATTTATAGTTCTTTTGCTCTAGCAAGCACATTGCTGAAATTGCAAACTGGAGAGCTGCTGAATAAAAAGCTAAATAACTCAAAAACCACAAATAATGAAAAAAATGCTTGTCATAAATAGATGGTGCCTTACGCAGAAGTGGGACACAGATAGACTGTGAGTCAGAAAGGCCAGCAAGGGCAGCAGGAAGCACTTGCCCAAACCCACCCACGGGCTTGCATGTCTTGCAGGATTCTGGTCGGCCGATCACTAGAGGTGGGTCACAACTATTCTAAAGTGATATATTTAGTCGATATATTTATTATCGTTGGCCCTGCTGAGCAGAATTGATAAAATAGTTGCTAATATTCCACAGATGCTACTGCTGAGAAATGTTTCAACTAATGGAGCAAATGGTTACAGTTCCGATTCAGCTCTTGAGCTGCCGGACTGAAACACCAGGGACACAAACATTGAAATTTAAACTTCAGTTCTGGAAAAACAGTCAAAAATAAAACATGGAGCAAAAAGTATATTAAAAGAAATACTCTTAGGTAGATTAAGATTTCTCTTGTAAGAGGTGAGCCTATGCCTAGTTTAGACTATTCTCCATCCATTATGTCAGATTAAGAAGGTAAGACATTTATGAAGACAATCCACTCTGAGTTATTCCCCTGTCTCTATGAGTTAAAGATACCTATATCCCTTTCCTAGGGGTATTGTTATAGTTATCCATTATTGTCTGTTTCTCCTCCAGAAACTGTTTGTGCCCTCCAGGTTTGCAGAACTTGCCAATCCCTTTGTCCAGACTGACACTTAAGGTCTGGATAAGATTCTGACACTTGTGTATCGATGCTTCTTCATTGAGTTTAGCAAACTCTTCATGTTTTTTGTGCAAGTCCATCTGCAATTAGATTTAATATACAGTATGTCAGCATAAGTATTCTTATTAGTGGGCAGCTCTGCAATGCCTGAATCAGTGCCTTATGCTATATGAAAACTCCCTTACTCGAAACTTGAATGTCAGGAAGGCTGCAAATATCAATACATTGATCCCTGGACCTTTCCCATTGACTTTTACAGCAGTTCGGCAGGTTTTAGCTGTCCAATATTTGTATTCAAGTTCTTGTATTAAATTTTTTTTTCTGTTTTTTTTTTTAAAAACTCGACCAAATTTGGTTTATTCCCTAGTTGAATTTGACCATTTTGGCCATGAAAAAAAAAATTTGAATTTGAAATTTTCAAATTAGCCCTTGACAATTCTGCCCCCTGGTGTTTGGCCCAGATATGGTGACAGTTTTCCCTTCTTTTATCTGTGTGTGATGAGTGCCTGATTAGCCACTAGGCAGCAATAGCAATGCATCGTGAAATGTTTAACTGTATGTGTGTAAGGTACAGTCTCCCTGGTGGTCTAGTGGCTCACCTCCATGCAGGCGGGAGCGCCCGCCATGCCTCCAGCGGGGACGCTCACCGCGTGCATCCTTCCTCCTGCTTGCCGGCTGCTCTAGTTCGCGCGTGGCGCACTTCCGGGTCTCTTAAAGGTGTAGGCGCGCTGACTTGATGACATCAGTGCGCAATGGCGCCAAATTCAAATGTTTAAAAGGCAGCTTCTGGCTGCAGCTTGTTGCCCGTTGTTAGGTTCTATTAGCTAGTTCCTGGGTGTGTTTCCTAACTGATTCCTGACTGATCTACTGGTGTTTGACCCTTGCTTGCCTGACTATTCCTGCTATTCTCCAATCCTGACCTTTGGCTTGTCCGATTACTCTGTTGTCTGGAATCCTGACCTTTTGCCTGTCCCCTGACTACTCTACACTCTCTAATCCTGATCCTGGACAGCTTGTGCTGTTCCGGCCTGCCTACTCCGCTTGGTGGTATTCTTCAATCCAATTCCCTGGTGAGACGATCGTGCCCCTATGCTAGCCAGAACTTTTGCTTTACACCTCTCGTTAAGTCCAGGTGGCATCTGAGTAAGCTGAGGGCTCCTCCCGAGGCCAAAGGCGGTCACTTAACTGGTGAAGCCAAGCTGAGACAAAGGTGTTTGGCAATTGTTCTGGTATTGGGTGCCATTCGTGATAATGTGTTTGATGGTTTTTACTGTATTTTATAAGAACTACTCAAACATTTTAAGTAAATTAAGGAGTCAGTGAATTTACCATGAGCTGGCCCTGGTACTCTCTTTTATCATCTTTGAATGACCGTCTCATAAAAACCTTCACTGCCACATTCTCACATAGCGTTTGCTTTTCCAAGAACTCTTCCTGCGTTTCTGTAGGTAAAGTGCCTTCTACCTGCCTCATCTCAGCCTCATAGACAGACAGTGCCTCCTGAATGGCAACTGTATTCTCAATTTGGACAAGGGCCAGAACAGCGTTCTCCATACAGGGGACTGAGCCACTCCGAATAGACTCCACATATGTAACAGCCAGATTCCCCAGCACTGCAATGAAGAGAATGCACAACTGAAGCAGACATCAGACAATAGCTCAGTTAAATAACAATCTCATATTTTATTAACATGCCTGACAACCTTAGATGGATCAAACCAATTGGTTGTTGATTGTCATTGGTTAGTTAACAGAAAAATTACCCTTGTGACATGGAAGCCAAGTGAGTGTCCATGACATCATTCGTTTCGATTGCTACTTTTGTGAGTCAGTTCAGCAAGAATTGAAGTCAGTAAGGACTCATCATGTCAATACGGACACCTTATGGGTGGTTGACTAGAACTTACTTCTTCCAGTCACACAATGTCCTCCTGCCAAGGTCTTTGTCTGGCTGTTCTCAAACACAAAGTCACAAAATCTGTGGGCCTGTTTTACAAATGTGGGTTCAAGCTGTGACTCTGAAAGTTCTTCCAGACGTTGGAGGTCTGTTGTAGATGCTGGGCGCTCAAACACAAAGCATTTATGGGAGTGGAAAAAATGATTAATACATTCCCGGGGGAAGTTGTAGTCCCATGCTGCTTTGCTAAGGCCTGTAGAAGGGGAAAAAATAAATGTTATGATACTGTGCAAAAAAGGTCCTTCATTTCTAGTAACATAGTAACTTAGGCTGAAAAAAGACACAGAGGGAGAAAAAAATCCATCCTGACTCCAAAAAGGAAATCGGACTAGTCCCTGGAACAACTTGTATAATGAGCTATCTTCCATAACCCTGTATTC
>CM044443.1:123877890-123934732 GCA_024363595.1 Xenopus borealis | reverse complement strand
GGGCCTCTGTGTACCTGAAATGCCAGGGCCTATTTTAATTCTCAGTCCAGTCCTGGGGGCAAGGGTCCAGTCCACGTGTCCAGAGATGGCCAAGCTGCATGTTTCTGAATTATTAATATTGGTGGCTGCTTGAATCTCATCTCAATGCAAAGGACACTAAGCCCTCCCATTAAGCTGTCCCACTGATCCCCCTAGTTCTCTACAGAAGTGAACAATAGACATAAGTAACTAAGTAACTTAACTAAATAACATATTTCTATCTTATCCATCCGAACGTGCAAAAACAATTAATTATACAACAGCACAGCAACGTTATCACTTGATTGGTTAATAGTCTGTTCGACTTAAATGTATTAGTAAAGTGCAGTGCAATAATTAGAAATTCATTGATTTAAATCAATTATAATTCCTAGTAAAAAAAATCAATTCCCTCCAGTGATTCTCAAAGTTCAGTTAATTGTTATCTATATAAAGTGCTTGTAAATTATTTGGATAAATTCAGAATCTTCAATTAATTTAAAGTGCAGTGATATTAATAGTAAACCAATTATGTTCACAATTCATTAAGATTATAAATAGTAAATGATTATTGACCAGGAAAATGTAGGATAAATTAAACAAACGGCTCACAATTCATGATATAACAGAAAGAAAATGAAATAAGAAGAGGTGGAGTTGTCCCATTTTCTACTGCCTGAATTTTTTTCTATCCCTGGGACACCACAAAGTTTGGGGAAGGAGGGTAAATGGGACTGCGCTGTTGTATTTTACCTGCGCTATGCCATTGGAAAAACTAACTAATCCTCAAAAACCACAAATAATGATGGGCGAATTTATTAATGGAGCTCGAATTTGCAAAACGGCCATGAAAATTCCCTGGAGAAAATTCGCCAACATCAATTTCCGATTTTCACGATTTTTCATGAAAATGTTCGAATTTCACAATTTTTTGGTGAAATCGCTCAAAATGCACATATTTTTTGTGAGATAGCTCGAAATTCACAATTTTTTTGTGAAATCTCTCGAAATTCCAATTTTTTGTGAAATCGTTCAAATTTAACAATTATTTGTGAAATCGTTCGAATATCATTAATTTTTCGTGAAAACGTTCTTCGTGAACTTTACGATTTCCACAAATTCTTCGCTGTTTTGCAAATTTCTCGGGATATTTGCGAAAAATTTGGCTAAGTGAAACGCCCCAGATTCACCTATCACAAATCCCCCTTTACATTGTGATATAGAAGAGAGGATCAATATGAATTGAGCAATTATTCCCTTAATCGCCGCCCAACCTTGACAATTCCAGACTGATATATTAAAAATTCGGAAAAAAATGCTTTAATCTTTTTCTGTGTTATTTAGGTTAAAACTAAGTAAAAGGAAGGAGAGAACTTTCGCCAACATGCAGTACAGGTATGGTACATTTAATCCACAATGCTCAGGACCTGGGGTTTTTTGGGTAATGAATCTTTCCATAATTTGGATCATCATTTAAGTCTACTAGATAAAAAACATGAAATAAACCCAATTGGCTGGTTTTGCTTCCAATAAGGATTAATTATATCTTAGTTGGGATCAAGTACAAGCCACTGTTTTATTATTACAGAGAGAAAGGAAATCATTTTTAAAAATTTAGTTAATTTGGATATTAGGTCTTTGGGTGGCAAACTTTCCCTAATTCTGAGCTTTCTGGATACTGGTTTCCGGATAATAGATCCTATAGTTGAAATAGCTTTCTCAAGGTGAAAATAATGCAGCACTTTACTAACAGATTTATAGGATAAGTCGAACAGACTATTCTGTTGTTGTCATATAATTTATTTTTGCACAGTCAATTGAATAAAATAGAAACATTATATCTTAATAGTGGCCACCAGTTTAAAGCTATAACTTGATACAAGTGGGTTATTTTTCTTTCAACTCTTTAACACTACTGAATAGGTTTTATTGGGCATTGCAAGCACAGTCATAGAGCAGGGAGAGGGGCAGCTACACAAGGTACAATCACAATTGTCTATTGCATTCTCACAATCATCAGTATATTTTTCAAAGAACCCACAAGATATTGAAACACTTCTTGCTCTACATTATGAGACTACTACAGGTATGGAACCTGTTATCCAGAATGCTTGGAACCTAGGGTTTTCCAGATAATGTGGTTTTCCATAATTTGTATCTCCATACATCAATTTGGATCAAGTACAAGCTAATGTTTTATTATAACAGAGAAACAAATTTAAAAGATTTTAATTAGTTGATTATCATGGAGTCTATGGGAGACGACCTTTATGTTTCTGGATAATGGATTTCCGGATAACAGATCTTATGCTTGTACAGGTATGGGACCTGTTATCCAGAATGCTCCGGACCTGAGGTTCTCCAGATAACAGATCTGTAATTTGGATCTTTACACCTAAACTCTACAAGGAAATCATATAAACATTAAACAACCTCAAAAGGCTGTGCTTCCAATAAGGATTAATTATATCTTAGTTGGGATCAAGTACAAGTTACTGTTTTATTATTACACAGAAAAAGGAATTAATTTAAAAAATTTTTAATTATTTGATTATCATGGAGTCTATGTGAGATGGCCCTTCTGTAATTTGGAGCTTTTCTGGATAACAGTTTCCGGATAACAGATCCTATACTTGTACTTTTCTTTATATGCACTATATAGTGCTCTATTCTATAAAAGGGTTAGTAAACCATATTAAAAGAGTTTATTTAATAGTATAATTGTGTTTATTCATTTGCATGGCAACGTTGCTCATCAGAGCAGGCAGTTAGACCTTAGCCATAAATACCTGTGAAACAGCCCCCTCTAGTGGCCAGACAGTGCTATGTATATCAAGCAATTACTTTTATAAAACTGATATTCAGAGATAAGACACATTTTCATACAGTAAGTGAGGTTGAAACTGGGTCAGTTACCTTTAATACTGACCTAAAGTGACCAGTACAATATCTCATTAATGTCTCTCCAGGGAACACAGTATTAAAAACCACAATAACTATGACTATGCCAGGTCTACCTTAATCCTTTGGTTACTTGGTGCACATAACAGGGGGAAGGGATATTCTATAGGGCTGGGAGATGCTCCAGGGAAGGAATTAAGTAGCATTTAGACTTTATTTGCACACAGAGGTTGAACCTGAAGGACCTGGAGTGTCTTTTTTCAAGCTTAACGACTATGTTTCTATGTAATTACTGCCACAACAACAACAAATGAGATAAGAGCAGTGTTACCTGCAGAGACAGTGGCAACCAGCAGTGACAGGCAGATGCAGCGCAGCATGTTCCCTTCGGGTTCAGACACACAATGATTTGGGACGTGACTCCCTCCCTATTTATAAACTCTTGTGGCTCCTCCTACACACAGAGGACAGGTGACAGGTATGGGAATCAGTATACACTGCTGGAGTGGGATAGTTACACTAAATGCTGCAACCAGGGCTTGATGAACTGTATATTAGAAATCAGTGAAATCTTTCCTTCAGCTCCTCCTGCTCTGACTGAACTACAACTCGGCACCTTTGGGAATCTAGGGGATTACCTATTATGTATTTAAATACACAAAATAATCAACTACTACACTTCAGTGCAATGTAAGTCACATAAAATGATTCTCATGCACCCAAATTGCTTCCAGCTGTTTCATTGTAGGATCCATAGTAGTGATTTTACTGCGAAATGGCGAAAGATTCGCAAAACGCGAATTTTGACACCAGGGTCAAATTATTTTTTAGCATTAACGACAATTCTGACACCATCGACAATTCAGACACACATTAAAGTCAATGGCCATCTGTTAATTGACATCGGCATCAGAATTTTCACTGGTGATATTTTGCAGTGATTTTGCAAATTTAATCGCTGGCGGTGAAACATGGAAATTCGCTGTGAATCTGCGCCTGGCGAATAATTTCGCCCATCACTAATCCATACTAAAACACACAGCACTATGCAGAACAGAGACCATTAGAGGGGTCAGAATCCACTGATAAGGGCAGCAGAATATTTAGGTTCAGTTCTGCCCTAGTCACCTGTGAGCACCGATTCTGCCCATGACGCAAGCGTATGTGAAGTCCTTTCCGTCGTTCGTCCGTCGTTCGCTGCTCCAGGGACCCACCACTTCTTCTGTTGGATTTCATAGGAAAGCATCTTTCAGCAGGGGAAGTGGTGGGGAGTTTGTAATTTCTTTTACCATATAGACCAGCTTAAAGGAGAACTAAAGCCTAACTAAATAAGTAGGTAGAAATGTTGTGCATGATGTTTTGTGCTTGTGTACCAGTCAATATTCAAAGAATTCGGAGTGCTCAACCCTTCACATATAACCCTATTGTAGGGTTTTAGGTGCTTGATCTGGATGACCCTTTCCTGCCCAACGGGTCCAGCATACGATGTAGAAACAAACCAGCAGCACACTGATTGCAGTGAAGCAAGTGACCCCACTGGGTCCTTTGTCAAGCCTAGTGATTACATACAAACTCATTGTTTTATACAATATAACTTGGGAGTGGCCCGTAACGGCTATACAGATTACGAACCCACGCGGGAAACGATTACCTACGACAGCTCTGCATCCACATCTTCTTCTTTTTTTAGAAGATCCCCCCTCCCAGCACAGCAAAAAAACGAGAAAAGGTATCAAGAGACGCTTTCACCGAGCAGAGACCCAGAGTGAGATACCATCTTTTTAATCCAACAGGACAGCAGGAGACAACCCCACAGATCAGCAAAATGGGACAATTACAAGACACTTTAGTATATAACATTTCTGATACAATATTATCTACTACCCAATTAGCCACCTTACAGAAAAGTCTGTCCTTTTTCCCTACCAATCACTGTGATACATTTCTATTGGACGTTGAGCTGCAAATTTTTTCTCATAACTTACGCTTAAAAAGTCACTTTTCCAAAATGCCTGTAAACAGCTTGGGTGAGTTCAGTAACACTGGACTTGGCCATTCACAATCGTCCCTTAAAAAATTAGGCTTAAAGGGCAAGGAAAGTATAAAATATAATAAGGCTAGAATTGCTGTATTTTGTATACTAAACATAAACATGAACTTACTGCACCACAAGCCTAATCAAACAAATGATTTATGCTTTCAAAGTTGGCCACAGGGGGCTGTCATCTTGTAACTTTGTTATACATCTTTGTCTAACACTGGCACTGCACATGCTCAGTGTGGTCTGCTTGAGTTCTGCATGGCTGGTAAGTAAGGCAGGGGCTCCCCCTGCTGTTCATAAGTGATTGTTTCCCTGCCAGAAGCACTAAATGAAGGGAGAATTTTACTGCATACAGTCAGGTTTCTTATAAAAACGGTACACATTTTAAAATTAAACTATATTCTTTTTCATTAAAGAAAGAAAATTTTTTATTTCTTTGCCTTTCCTTGCCCTTTAAGGAATAAGAGTACATATGCCTCCATCGAATGATAATGTCATAGAAGCCTATGTGAAACTAGTAACCAGTGATGTGGAAAAATTAAAGGGCAAATTAAAACGTAATCCCCGAATAGATAATAAGGGTAATCTTTAGTAATGGGCGAATTCCCGCGATTCACCGCCGGCGAATAAATTCACGAAACGGCAGCAAAAATTTGCCAGCGAAAAACCGTTTCGCAAATCTTTCGCCAATTCGCAAATTTCGCTGGAAATTTGCAAATTTTTCGGCGAAACGGGATAGATTCGCCCTTAGTAATCTTACATATAGCGAAAAATTAGGGTTGGAAGAAATAAGACAAAATAAAGATATAACTGTCAAACCTGCAAATAAAGACACCTGAAATTAAACTCTTTTTTTACATCTATTATAATATTGGCTTTGAAAGCTACTTCTGACTTTGCCATAAAGTATTTGCATGAGGCTTTTACATTACCTGTCTGATCCCCCATGTTCCTGTATGAGGGGGCTGCCATATTTGTGTTAGCATTAGAAACTGTAACTAACAGGCTGAGATGGGACAGTCAGGTTGGCAAAGTCAGAGAGTGTCAGAGAGTCAGGCTTAGACATTTCAGCTAACAATTATATACAAAAACAAACCTCTCAGCAAAAAAATTATCAACATGACCTATAGGTAACATTTAATGTACATTCCTATGTTAAAATTAATTTTTTAGTGTCAGTATCACTTTAAAGGGCAAGGAAAAGCAAAGAAATAAAATCCCATTTTTACTTTCTTTAATGAAAAAGAAATCTATCTCCAATATACTTTAATTTTAAAATGTGTACCGTTTTTATAAGAAACCTGACTGTATGCAGTGAAATTCTCCCTTCATTTAGTGCTTCTGGCAGGGAAACAATCACTTATGAACAGCAGGGGGAGCCCCAGCCTTACTTACCAGCCATGCAGAACTCAAGCAGACCATACTGAGCATGTGCAGTGCCAGTGTCAGACAAAGATGTATAACAAAGTTACAAGATGACAGCCCCCTGTGGCCAACTTTGAAAGAATAAATAATTTGTTTGATTAGGCTTGTGGTGCAGTAAGCTCATGTTTATGTTTAGTATACAAAATACAGCAATTCTAGCCTTATTCTATTTTACACTTTCCTTGTCCTTTAAACACAAGAAGTTACACAGCAGAGATTCTGCAACAACTATCAGACACAATGGTACAGTATACAAGGCAGTAAATTGTAATCCCCTAACATCTATTCAAGAGTGTATAATGGACAGAGTGTATAGAGCACATGAGGATGGCTTAATTGATAATGATAATGATAATAATGATAATACGGATTCAGTCTTATGTCCACTTGTCATCTATAGTGCAAACAACCAAATCATATAGAAAGGATACAACCCATCTATTAAATATAATTAACACAATTGCCCAGATCACACGGTTATACTGAGTAGTTTAGATGTTACAAGCCTTTATACTTCCATTTCGCACGAATCAGGACTAAAAAGCAATTAGATCAGGGGTGTCCAAACTGTGGCCCGAGGGCCAAATGCGGCCCAGGATGGATATGAATGTGGCCCAGCTTGAAACGCTCAGTTCCTGAGAAAACATCATGTTGCAAAGGATAAAGGAGGAGGGGGACTCTGTCCATTGCCCAGTTAGTAATAATAGTTAGTAATAATATAATAATGTCTTTTTAATATCCAGGCGTCCCTTATTCCAGTGTATATCTCCATCTGGTTATCGAACTGATATTGTAGTTACAAATCAAAAGAGTTGGTGTATAGTGATGGGCGACTTTTTTCGCCAGGCCCAAATTCGCCACCGGCAAATAAATTCTCGAAACGCCAGCGAAAATTCACCTGCCGAAAATTGGGCGTCAAAAAAAAAATGAGTAGTGCAATGAAATCGCCGAGTCGCAATTGAAGCGGTGTGCGTCGAAAACGACGTGACGCGACTTGTTTCGCAAATATTTTCGCCAATGTCGCTGGAACTTTTGGCGAAGCGAAACGGGATAAATTCACCCATCACTATTGGTGTATTTCATGTGTGGCCCCCAGACAATTTTTCTTCTTCCAATGTGGCCCTCGAAGCCTAAAGTTTGGATACCCCTGAATTAGTTACTTACTTGATCAAACATCTCCTCGAAATTGTTTTACTTCAAAACTATTTTCTTTTTGGGGACCAATATTATATTCAACAACAGGGGACAGCTATGGGAAGTAGCAACCCACTTTACCAACCTATACATGGCATATATTGAAGAAATGTTTGTATATGCCAACCCATTGTTTAAAAAGCATTGTTTGCTATAGGTACGCTATATAGATTTATTGTGTGGAATGGAGACACTGAGAGCCTTGAACAGTTTAAAAATGTCATGAATAATATTGATACAACACTTTTACTAAATTCACATGGGCAGGTACCTATTTAAAAGTTTTCTGCCTATTCCTAGTCCAGGTGTCTCCCTCCCCTGCTGCTCTCCCCCATCTCCTCTCCTCACTGTCACCCCTCCCACCTCTCTCAGCTGTCTTCCTATGGATCGAACACACACATAGGGGGTGTGGGATAGCTGACTGGGTGCCAAGGGTGCCCTGTCGGCATGGCCTGGTCCTGCAATATACAGTACACATAGAATAGAAATATAGTCACAATAAAATGCTGATTAGTCATTAATACAGATAATTACTACATGGCAGCACAGAAACCAGTGCTGAATTTAATATTCAGCCCTGTAGAATCTTATATTACAGCCAGGGAACCTCATTTGCTGCTGCTGGATAATTAGTGACGACCCCTAAGCTTAGCTTCTCAACAGCTGCTCAGAGCCTACTGAGCATGTGAGTGTCACAGACACTTTCCAAGATGGTGACCCCCTGTGATGGGCGAATCTCCCGAGATTCGCTTTGCCGAAAAATTGGCGAAAAATTTGCGAAACGAGTCGTGGGACGCTTTTGACACACGTCGCGTCAACTTTGACGTGCCGCGTCGTTTCCGACGCACGTCGCGTTGTTTCCGACGCGCGGCATGTCGTTTCCGGCACACGGCGCATCGCGTCAAAATCGACGCGCCACTCGTTTTTTCAGCGAAATTTCGCTGGCAATTCGAGAATTTATTTGCCAGCAGCGAATCGCAGGAATTCACCACGAATTCGCCCCTGGCGAATAAATTCGCCGATCACTACCTGTGACGAGTTTGAAGTCCTGGATCATTGCTGCTATTGACAAGCTGAAACTTTAGGCTGATGCAATAAGGTCTTCAACTGCCTATTTGGTAAATATTCCTCAGGATAATGGCCTGCTTGAGGATCTAGATATTACTGGGCCCCACAGCAAATTATTTTTCAGGCCCCCAAAATGTCTAGAGTTTTAACAATATTTATTGATATTGGATATGAATTAGGGCCTCATGGGGGCCTCCTATAACTCCTGGGCCCCACACTGGGTCTGCTTTCTCTGTAGTTCTGGGTCATTTACTCATTTACTCACCGCAGATAAAAATGCAATGTTTTTTTTGTTTTTCTAAACTCACAATGTATAATTTTCTCCACAGAATTCTAGTTTTGTTGTTGTTGCCGCCAGAGGAGTTGCACCTGGAGCAATTACAGGCAATGCATAAAAACTATTAGTTTGAACGGAATTTGAATCCTAATTTGCATATGCAAATTAGGGCGAGGAGGGACATCGCATGACCTTTTCTTACAAAATAAGGAAGTACAAATGTTTTCCCCTTCCCATATGCAAATTAGGATTCACATTCGGTATTCCAAAATAGTGGATTCGGTGCATCCCTACTAATAAACAACCTACACTAGTTAGTAGTGCCAATGGTGTTTTTGGGCCTGGTTACTATTTTTGGGCCCATACACCTAGAGGCACCTGTTACCAAACATGTATATATGGCTAGCAGCACTCTACTCTGTACCTCGGCATTAATAGGCACAACAATTACTGGAGCAATGAAGGCAAGCAACAGTGCCAAGTGCAAGCAGGACCACCATCAGGGGGGCACGGTGGGGATAGTCCCCTTAAGCTTGCGCAAACTGCAACCCAAATCGATGAAGGAACATGCGGCAAAAATAAACAAAAGAGATGGAAAGAACTGAAATCGTAGAAAGAGTGAAAGGAGCTGAAAGCTGTAGAACAAAAGCAGAGAATCTGCCATCGCCGAGGAAAAGGAAGAGGAATCTAAGGTAAGTTCCACAGAAATCCAATGTTTTTTTTGTTGTTGTTTTTTAATTAAAACCTTGGCCACCAATTTTTTTTACATTTAATATGGGGCCACTGATCACCAATGTTTTTTTTTTACTTGTAAGTGGGCGCTTCCCACCAATGTTTTTTTTTATTTTCTACGGGGGTCCCTGACCACCAATGGCATTTTTAACTTTTAAGGGGGCAGAGGTTTGGCCACCAAATTTTTTTTTTTTAAATGTTCTATGGGGCCCCTGACCACCTATGTTTTTTTTTTTACTTGTAGGAGGGAACGTTGGCCACCAATGGGTTTTAGCATTCAAGTTTAGTTTTACTTTACAGTAGTTTACATATTTTACTATGGTGTGTGTGTGTGTGTGTGTGGAGTCTGGGGCAGGGCCAGTGATGTTGGACGGGGCCCAGAAAATGTGGTTGTACAGTATAGTACAGTGCCCTGTGATTGCTGATAGTGGCCCTGAGTGCAAATAAATAAAGCACATGTTGACAGAAAGCAAAGGAATGCAGGTCTGTAGCCAACAGCCCCCACACACAATTGCTGAATGATGAAATAACATCTTTTATTCTAATAGTATCTGCAGTTCCACTGCGTCCGTCTGTTGCATTGTGACACCAAATACATTGAATTAATCTGATTCTTCCTGTGATTAATAACAAGGCCGCTTGAGTGGAGGCGAGTCATTGCTCATATATGAGGCCCACTGACTAATAAGTCACCGTGCCCTGCCCACATGGAGACAATTACAAATATGTGGCGGCAGCGCAGTCTAGAATACTCTTAAAAGAAGAATGTAACTTGTCAATCCATAAAGAGCAGGGCGAGGACTGAAATCAGCTGTCAAAACTACAGCGATACCTCCAAAAGTTTTGTCCAGAAATTATTTTTTATTACTTCCTTCTTCCGAATGTTTGTTACTGTATGTTTCTCACTAAATGCTTTGGCACAGAAGGGTCAGGTTTTGAACTCCAAACTCCCATCTCCGATATTTGCATATTTTATTAATAAAATGACTTGAATAAATCAGATTTGGAAAAAACCAAATAAAATCTAGCAAAAACCTGGATCATACAATTTTTTGCCCGTATACCAAGAAAATATTGGATTGTTTGGCTAAATCCAGCACAAATCAGGATAAATTCAAATTGGGATAGGGACAAGTCTGAAATGGCGCAAATTCAGATTCGGGATATTTAGAGCATCTGGCATAATAAATCCCGAAAAATTCAAGTTTTTAGCTAGTTACACACCCTTTCGCCAGGTGCATTTTCGCCGGACAAACGACCATGCACATTTTCCATTAAGTTACCCCTTTTGCCAGAGTTTCCGTCGCCAACTTGGACCTGGCGAACTGATAAGATGACGCTACATCCTTCTCAATCTTATGTCAGTGACATCATATCCTGTGTGCCAACGTTAGATAGCGTTTTTTCATATTTTAAAGTGGGATTGTATTTAAAAGTTATTATTATTTAAAATATAATTAGATTATTAGATTAAAAACAGTTGCAGATCAGTAATACCCATAGTAGAGCATTACATGTAAGTTGCAGTCAGTGCATACAACTAAAGCTGGCCATAGACGTAACAATTACGATCTTTCTCGGAAAAGATCTTTCCAAGAAAGATCGTTCGTTTCAACACACACGTGTAGAGCTGAATCGTCAAATATACAGGTAGAAACAATAGAATTCTACTTGTATCTGACGATTCAGCACTAACAATGGCCGATGTTCAGGGTGATTTCAAAGGCATCCGATCAAAATTTTCCGTCCAGTCCGATCAACCAGCCGACCGATATCTTAATCCTCTGACGATGTCGGTCGGCTCATTTCCCACCATACACGCACCGAATATCATACGAAAATTCGTTTCGTACGATATTATCTGTGCGTCTATGGCCACCTTAAGAGTGAATGAACTGAAATCCAGCAAATATGCTAGGAAAATGAAGGTTAAATCTTTAATAAGGCTTTAAAGGGCAAGGAAAGTGTAAACTAGAATAAGGCTAGAAATGCTGTATTTTGTAAACTAAACATAAACATGAACTTACTGCACCACAAGCCTAATCAAACAAATGATTTATGCTTTCAAAGTTGGCCATAGGGGGCTGTCATCTTGTAACTTTGTTATACATCTTTGCAAGACTAGACTACATACACATGCTCAGTGTGATCTGGGCTGCTTAGGGATCATCATAAATGATCATAAAACAAAGCTGCTTGAGTTCTGCATGGCTGGTAAGTAAGGCAGGGGCTCCCCCTGCTGTTCATGAGTGTGATTGTTTCCCTGCCAGAAGTTAGGGACTGTCTGACAATTCCTATCCACAGCAGTAAATGAAGGGAGGATTTCACTGCATGCAGTCAGGTTTCTTATAAAAACGGTACACATTTTTTAATTAAAGTATATTGGAGATAGATTTCTTTTTCATTAAATAAAGTAAAAATTGGATTTTATTTCTTTGCCTTTCCTTGCCCTTTAAAGGTGAAATGCCCCTTTTATTCCTTGTGTTTAATGAATGGTTAGTCTACTTTAAAGGGATACTGTCATGGGAAAACATGTTTTTATCAAAACAAATCAGTTAATAGTAGTGATTTATTCGCCTGGCATGAAGTCCCGCGATTTGCCGCAGGAGAATAAATTTGTGAAACGCCTGGAAAAATTCTCTGTTGTCTCGTTTTGGACAGAGGTGTCTGTTTTTCTGTAAGGATAGGGACTAATTCACGCCTGCGCAGGAACGCCGATGCGCGTCCTGATGGGCGCGCGCGTGTGAGGACTGTGACGAATTCACGCCTGTGCCGGAATGCCGGTGCACGTTCAGATGGCGCGCGTGTCAATATGCGCCGGCGTAAACGTGTGCATGCGTAATCACGCCTGCGTCCTTTGGCGCCAAAATTCAACCTATTTAAGGGTGCCTTCGGCCTAGAGACTTTGTCCAATTATAGGTCAAGCTAGCCTTGTTCCTGGGTGCGCCTTTACATTGCTATTCTGAGTTTCCTGTGTATAACCCTGACTGTTCTTTGGTTAATGGAGTGATAATTGCCCATTTCTGCAGTGCTCTTACTAGCATGCTTGGGGAAATGGAGTGCTCATTGGTTATGTTCACAGTTATCTACAAGCAAGTTTGGGGTTGATTTCCAGTAATGTGCTAAGTTATGTTCATTCTTTGGGGTTCCAAGCTTCACTTTCATGTAAGATCCACTTTGTTGAGATGGTCCTACTTGTCTATGTATAAAGTTCAGGGTAGACACTTATCATGTTTATGTGATTGTTGGGTGCCTGGGATGAGGTTTCTCAAAGTACCTAAGTCTGACACTGACTGCACTGCATTCTGTAGATGTAGCCAATTTCTGTTTACCCATGCCCCATCATTTACAGCTGTAGCACCTACAAGAAATCTAAGGCATACGTTTATGGGAGATTGTCCAGAAGAAGTTAATTTAATTCCAATAAACAACATTCTGTGACCTGGACAAGTTGGCATATGGATTATCTAGCATACCAAGAATGAGAGGGTGCTTCTATTCTATTATTTCTATTATGTTTTTACAATCTCTCTTTGGCAATGAAGATTCTGAAACAGGAAACCCCACATAACAGATTCCATTGTTATCATCAGATCTCTTTGCACAATCCTCTTGTGAGAATAATGGCTTGTCATCCTCCAGCTCTCTCTGATATTGCCAGAAAGAATGTTACACAACCAGAAAGTGCCATTACCATGTTTCCCCATAAATGGTAGACTAACCAAACTCATAGACAAATGTCTGTTCTACCAACCCACAGATGCAGATCCCTTGTAGATACAGTATGTGGTGATACCACTTTCCAATGGTGCCAGAAGCCCTCAGCATGCTTCATGTTGGCTACTAAACTCACTGGTCCAGGTAAGGCAGCAAAACTGCTCAGATGCCACCCACATTCACCAACATAGGCATTTGAGCACAATTGTTCTAGTTGTGGCCTACAATAGCCTGCCCAAAGAAACCCAGCTTCTGCAGAACAAAGAGTGATGAGTAGAAAGGGAAGAACTAATGGAAAATACTAATCGTAGTACTAGTTCCTCCTAAGTATATTCAGTTCCATAGCTGACTGCTTTGGTTCAGAGACAAGTTACTGTTATGTCTCATTGAAGAACGTAGCGTAAGAAGGTGGGTAGGGTCACTATGCATGCTGCATGGCATACAAACACACAATTGTGCACCAGTTTTATTGGTAACCATAAGATTCACATGATATCATATAACTAACAGCATAATTTTCAGCCTGGGTGAAGAATTGGTAAGGAAATGCATACTTGAAAATACAGAAATACAGCATTTGACTGGGTCCATTGGGGATAGAATGGAGGGCCTGGGCCCACTGGGGCTGCTGCCTCAGGGCCCCCCTTTGTGCATGTGCTGAAGGGCGCACAGGGTGCGGATCTGGGCCGGTGGAGCTCACAAGAGCTGGGGACCCACCAGTGTCCTGTCAGCCCAGTCTGACCTTGACATCAGGTCACCACCCATACACCACCCCCATGGCCCCCAGTCTCAGCTGCAAATCCCTTTCTGCCACCCTTTTTCCCCCAGTGCATGTACCTTCTCCATGCTCATTATTCCGGCTGCCATTGGGTGGAGGGGAGGAGATGAGGCATTACCCTAGGCAAGAAGTGCTCTGCAAGCATTTGGGAGTGGGTCTGGGCTGGCAGGGCCTATGGGGGGTAGGCGACCACTGAGTTTTTTTCCAGTGTCCTACCAGCCCTGTCCAACACTGCAGAAAGATGGTGGATAACAACATAAGCCCTTTCAATATAGTTAATACTGGATTATTAATACAGAAGAAGTAGTACAGCTATGGGACCGGTTATCTAGAGAAGTAGTGCTATAAGACTATAGTATATATAACAAATCTGTTCCTATACTATAATGACAACCCTTGTTTTATAACTACATTCCCATGACTTGAAAGTCAGACTAATAGTACGTGTGCTTAGTAAGGGTAACCCCTTTAGATATTACAGATTTAATTTAATAAAGAAGCAGAAATGTAAGTATATGTGTGTATGTGTGAATCAGATGAAGTGAACCAAACAATGAATTCTAAGATGGTCTGCCTAAGTAAAATATGAATCAGAGAAAACCTGATTTTCATAGAAAATAAAGTAATTGATGAAATAGAAACTACAAAGTTTTTTTTTCCCGCTTGTGGTACCCTGAGGGAAATAATTGAGATAATTCTCGGATTACATAAGACGGGGAGGACTTATGTACCTTCAGTCAATTTTACTTAGGCTGTTTGTCACCTTTTACCATCGTTACATGGAGATTTGTGTTATTTTGTTTTAGTGCACTGTTACATGCATAGTGAGTGCATTCACTGCTGTTTTGGGGGCAGCATCCCCAAAGCTTGTCTACCTGCTAATCAACAAAGAGTATAGCTATAGGGCTGCCTAAACCCAATGGGTCCCACTCCTTGTAAGCAATGTCCTCTGATAAACTTCAGTCACTCTTTACTGCTGTACTGCAAGTTGGAGTGATATCACACCCTCCCTTCCCCCCCAGCAGCCTAACAACAGAACAATGGGAAGGTAACCAGATAACAGCTCCCTAACACAAGATAACAGCTGCCTGGTAGATCTAAGAACAACACTCAATAGTAAAACTCATGTCCCACTGCGTTCTATTCAGTTACATTGAGAAGGAAAAACAACAGCCTGCCAGAAAGCAGTTCCCTCCCAGCACTTTTTTTTCCCCATGACAGGATCCCTTTAAGTAAGATATAACTTGAGAAAAAATGTCCAGTGACTTTAATGCATTTGGACAAATAATCACCAAGACAAAAGTTGGTGAGACAAAAAAAGTCTGTAATGTTGTAATGTATATCTTTGTTTATACAGCATTTTGTTGGAAATTGTCATATTGCCAACTGTCAAAATTTTATTTATTTTTTTTTTCTCTTCCTGCTGCCTTTTTTTGCCTTCTGTATTTTCTTGAAAACTGAATAAAGACTATTTTCAAAAAAAAAGGTGAACCACTTTAAAGGAGAAGGAAAGGCTGGAGACACTTGGGGGTGCCAAACGTTAAAGGGCAAGGAAAGTCTGAAATAGAATAAGGCTAGAAATGCTGTATTTTGTTTACTAAACATAAACATGAACTTACTGCACCACAAGCCTAATCAAACAAATGATTTATGCTTTCAAAGTTGGCCACAGGGGGCTGTCATCTTGTAACTTTGTTATACATCTTTGTCTGACACTGGCACTGCACATGCTCAGTGTGGTCTGCTTGAGTTCTGCATGGCTGGTAAGTAAGGCAGGGGCTCCCCCTGCTGTTCATAAGTGATTGTTTCCCTGCCAGAAGCACTAAATGAAGGGAGAATTTCACTGCATACAGTCAGGTTTCTTATAAAAACGGTACACATTTTAAAATTAAAGTATATTGGAGATAGATTTCTTTTTCATTAAAGAAAGTAAAAATGGGATTTTATTTCTTTGCCTTTCCTTGCCCTTTAAGCACCCCAAGTGATTATAGTGACGTACCTCAAACCCAGGGCCGGTGCAGATTTCTCCTAATCGGAGCACCAGCCGTGGGTTTTTGGTAAGTCGCAACAATCACTTGGGGGTGCCTAACATTTGGCACCCCCAAGTGTCTCCAGCCTTTCCTTCTCTTTAATAAGCAAGGGAATAGTTTTTCAGTACTTATCCAATGGCCACTTACCCACAATAGATACCAGTACTAGATAAAGCAATGCTCTAAATACCCCTTATATGGTCGGATCAATAACTAGTGTGGTCTCAATATGAGAAGTAGATATGAAACTGATGAGAGCTGTGTGTTATATTCTGTAGCTCAAGTATACCAGCAGCCGTAACCATTGTTACCTGGTGAGCTGAACAGTTAATTACAATGTCTAAAAAGACATGCCCATCAAGATAAGCCCTTAGGAAAGAATAGAATGCTTTCGTGCAAGCAAAGGATTTTATGATGAAACAGAAAAGGTTTAAAAATCTGATATTCTACCTGGCGAAATACCTGCCCAAAGTCACCTTGTTTACACCAACATTCACCAGCTAAGCACATTTTATAACAAAGATCATTGTATTTTAGCTTTATCCCAGAAAATGCCCATGTGACTGATGATTTAAGGGCTTGCACTAATGCTGTATAATATGAATTTTACCAACAAGCCACTCAGCTGCCCTTCCATAATGGTGCTAAAACCTGTGGCCTTGGTTCTGGATTTCCATTATTCGAGAGCCAAAGTGTTGTACCTGGTGTTGGGCCAAACCCCCCTGCAAAAAAATGTTTTTGGACATTCACCAAACTGTCCCCACTTACCTACTCCTCACCCTCTGCTGATCTTCTCCAGCCCCCCACCAGTCCATTCTGATGCCTCCATTCTCCCTCTCTGGAGTCTCTGCTCAAAGGTAGATGAGCGGCTGGGGTGGGAGAGAAGCAGATCCCATGGCACAGAAATCCAGCCACATAACAGACATAATGGAACAAATATTTGGCTATTGAATTCCTTCCTGCAAAGATGCTGTTGCCTTTCTTTAGTTGGGGAATATTTATTTTCCTTCCATACCATCTGCCATGGGATTCTCACAAACAAGAGGATTGCTGTCACTTCAGCCAAACACGCTGGAACTTCCCCTTTATATCTGAGATTATATTAAACAGTGTCTTTGCCAGCAAAACATTCCCTCAACTCCTTAGACACTGTCTAAAGGTTAGACTGTTGGGGCCATAGCCCACCAATGCTGCTGCTTCAGGGGCCCCCGCACAACCCCAGGGCCCTACTCCTCAGCAGCAAAGACACCTCAGGTCCCCATTAGCCCCCTGACCAAGAGCCAAGAGGGAGGCAGCAGCAATAGCAGGTCTGGCCTAGAGGACCCACAAGGGCTGGCTGCCCGTCAGGTTTTTTTCCAGGTGTCCTGCCGGCCCAGTCCGACAGTCTGGCTTTCCAATATTCACAGCCATGTTCCCATACTATATTATTCAGCTATATTCACAGCTTTGCAATGAGTAGTGATGGGCGAATGTATTCGCCTGGGGTGAATTCGCTGAGAATTTCTGCGATTCGTGGCCGGCAAATAAATTAGCGAAATGGCCGGAAAATTTCCCCTGGCGAAGATTTGCCGGGTTCTCGCTTTTGACGCGGGCGTCAGTATTTGGACTCCGCCCACTTCCAAAACGAGATGCCTGAGAAATTCGCAACAAATTCGGCTAAGCGAAACACCCCAGATTCACCCATAACTAGCAGTGGGTGAATTTATTATTTTCCCTTGACTCAACCAATAGTGATGGGCGAATTTATTCGCCAGGGGCGAATTCGCGGCGAATTCCCGCGATTCGCCGCTGGCGAATAAATTCGCGAAACGGGCAAAAAAATTCGCCACAAAAAATTCGCCGTGCAAAAACGAGTTGCGCGACGCGCCGAAAACGACGCGACGCGCGCAGAAAACGACTCGGTGCGTCGGAAATGACGCGACGCGCGTCGGAAATGACGTGACGCGACACGCGTCAAGAACGAGGCACGACTCGTTTCGCGAATCGGCGAAAAATTCGCAAATTTCTCTGGAAATTCGCGAATTTTTCGGCGAAGCGAAACGCGCCCGTTTCGCCCATCACTATCAACCAACACACCTGATTTCTCACTGTCACTCACAAGCTTCAAGCAATTTTATACTCTCTGCTTTTGCAATGTATACAAGACAGTTTTCATCAACATTGTTTCTGCGACTTAGATTGCTCATTAGCACAATAATCCCCTTTAGGGCATTCAGAGGGCTAAACTACTCCAGGACAATTGAGGGTTACTCTAAACACATAACTTTACCCTTTCTATACAAAATAATTTGAGTTCTCTTTGCTAAACAGTTCCCCTTGCAGACCCTCATTTGCATTACTGTTAAAAGGGTGGTTCAAGGGCAAGGAAAGGCAAAGAAATAAAATCCAATTTTTACTTTCTTTAATGAAAAAGAAATCTGTCTCCAATATAATTTCATTTAAAAATGTGTACCGTTTTTATAAGAAACTTGACTGTATGCAGTGAAATTCTCCCTTCATTTAGTTCTGTGGATAGGAATTGTCAGACGGTTCCTAACTTCTGGCAGGGAAACAATCATACTTATGAACAGCAGGGAGAGTCCTGCATTACTTACCAGCCATGCAGAACTCAAACAGCTTTGTTTTTTGATCATTTATGACGATCCCTAAGCAGCACAGACCATACTGAGCATGTGCAGTGCCAGTGTCAGACAAAGATGTATAACAAAGTTACAAGATGACAGCCCCCTGTGGCCAACTTTGAAAACATAAATCATTTGTTTGATTAGGCTTGTGGTGCAGTAAGTTCATGTTTATGTTTAGTATACAAAATACAGCATTTCTAGCCTTATTCTATTTTACACTTTCCTTGTCCTTTAAGTTGACTTTTAGTATGTTATAGAATAGCTAATTCATTTAGCCTTCATTTATTTTTTTTTATAGTTTTTGAATTATTTGACTTTCTTTTTTGACTCTTTCCAGCTTTCAAATGGGGGACACTGACCCCATCTAAAAAATGCTCTGTAAGGCTACAAAAGTATTGTTATTGCTATTTGTTATCTTTCTATTCAGGCCTTTCCTATTCATATTCCAGTCTCTTACTCAAATGCGGTATTGTTAGGGTAATTTGGACCCTAGCAAGCAGATTGCTGAAGAGTTACTGAACAAAATCCTAAATAACTCAAAAACCACAAATAATAAACAATTAAAACCAACTGCAAATTGTCTCAGAATATCGCTGTCTACATTATGTTAAAATGAATCTAAAGGTGAACAGTTTATTTCAAAACACATAATTTAATAGTGCTGCTCCATTTCTACACTGAAATCCATTTTTCAAAAGAGCAAACAGATGTGTTTTATATTTAATACTGAAATGTGACATGGAGCTAGACATATTGTCAATTTCCCAGCTGCCCCAAGTCATGTGATGCGCTCTGATAAACATCAGTCACTCTTTACTGCTGTACTGCAAGTTGGAGTGATATCACCATCCTTCCTTTCCCCCACCCAGCAGCCTAACAACAGAACAATGGGAAGGTAACCAGATAACAGCTCCCTAACACAAGATAATAGCTCAATAGTATATATAACATCAATACTCAATAGTAAAAGACAAGTCCTTCTGAGACACAAAGCCTGCCACAAAGCAGTTCTATCCTAAAGTGTTGGAACAAGTGACATGACTGGGGGCACCTCGGAAACTGACAATATGTTAAGCCCCATGTCAGATTTCAAAATGAAATATAAAAAAATCTGTTTGCGCTTTTGAGAAATGGATTTCACTGCAGAATTCTGCTGGAGCAGCACTATTAACTGATGCAGGACAGGATCCCTTTAGACAATGTTGCAAAAGTCTTAGTTTCCCAGCAAAGACAGGTCTGTTAATCAGCTGCTTTGTGTTACATTATATCAACAGTCTGAGACACAAGTGCAGAGAATAGAAAGGGACAGATACTGATTTCAATAACAATACATATACCTTTTAAAGGACAAGGAAATTTAAACTAAAGAAGTGTGTATAAATGTTGTACATGATGTTTTGTGCTTGTGTACCAGCCCGCAGCAACCACAGCCCTTTAGCAGTAAAGATCTGTGTCTCCCCAGTAGATGCCCCAGTAGCTCCCCATCTTCTTTTCTACTGATTCACTGATTCACATGCTCTGTGCTGCTGTCACTTACGGACACTACACATAGAATAGAAATATAGTCGCAATATATAGAGCCCACTGAGCATGTGAGTGTCACAGACACTTTCCAAGATGGTGACCCCCTGTGACAAGTTTGAAGTCCTGAAACTTTAGGCCGGTACAACAAGTCTACTATATAAAACATGGCATTTTTAGTCCTATTCATTTTTAATGTTTCCTTCTCCTTTAACTTAAAACATAAAAACCATAGAATATGTGTAATGATTATATGTTGTAAAGTTGCTTAAAATTAGGTTTTCCGTTATGAGGTAAAAAATATTTTTGGGGTTGACATTCCGTTTAAGTCCTTTTTCAGGCAGCGTCCAACCTCACCATCTGGTCTCTAGGCCCATTGCCCTAGTCCCATGTTTCTATTCAGTCACATCACCTTGAATTACACATTGATAAGTACAGTCTCCCTTTTTCTAGCTCCATTTACTCCAAGAACCAGATATCTTTGGAATTTTCAATGCTTGGGGTAGGGAATGCTGGACCTGTGGAACTTGTACTGCAGAGAGAGAGTTGAACTCTCTGTGACTCCATTACAGCAGGAAACACTCTCTTTGCTTGGCCTTTTCACCTCTGGGATCTTTAAAGGAAAACTATACCCCGAAAATGAATTTTTGAGCAACAGATAGTTTATATCAAATCAAGTAACATATTAAAGAATCTTATCAAACTGGAATATATATTTAAGTAAATATTGCCATTTGGTGATGGTCTGTGTGCTGCCTCAGAGATCACCTGACCAGAAATATTTCAACTCTAACTGTAACAGGAAGAAGTGAGGAAGCAAAAGACACAACTCTGTCTGTTAATTGGCTCATGTGACCTAACTTTATAGTTTGTTTGGTATGTTTGTGTGCACCGTTGAATCCTAGGATCCCAGGAGGCTGTCCTTATTTTTTAAAATGGCTATTTTCTATTAATGATTACCCAATGGCACATGCTACTAAAATAGTGTATTATTATGAAAATGGTTTATTTACATGAAGCAGGGTTTTTACATACGAGATGTTTTATGCAATATCTTTTTATAGAGACCTACATTGTTCGGGGGGTATGGTTTTCCTTTAAAGAAGAAGGAAAGTTGTATCCCACTTGGGGGTTCCAAATGATCATATCAGCAGGAAACTGCCCCGGCCTGGGGTTCCAGCGAGCACCATCGTCTTCGGTCTTCTTCTTTCTTCTAGCAATTGGGCATGTGCATTAGAGAAAACTTAAATCTTAAAGTCAGATATGTCATTCTACTGTGCATGTGTCTGCCCCAGAAAATTTAAGGAAAGAAAAGGATAGCTCCATGTTGTTCACTGAAACTACCCAGGGCTGGTGCAGTTTTCTGAAGATAGGAGCACCGGCCCAGGGTATAAGGTAAGTAATCACTTGGGAATGCGTAACATTTGGCACGCCTCAAGTGGGGTATGACTTTCCTTATCAGATTGAGACTCATTCAGCATGGCTGCTCCATCTGACTTGCACCATCCCACTTCATCTGTCACACTTTACTTTTCTGTACCTTGCTGTACTGCATCTCAG
Organism: Xenopus borealis; assembly: GCA_024363595.1. Classification (NCBI taxonomy): domain Eukaryota; kingdom Metazoa; phylum Chordata; class Amphibia; order Anura; family Pipidae; genus Xenopus; species Xenopus borealis. Next base: position 123,912,846 of record CM044443.1, on the reverse strand, counting down.
ACAAATTAGGTTTGAAAAGTCATTTTAGGAATCTGCTCCTTGCAATATACCACACTCAGCTGCTGTCCTTTACTCTGATCACTTCTGCAGTTGTTGCTAAAACGTTGCTTTGAACAGTCTGCAGCATTTACACTTCATCACTAGCATCTTTACCACACTCAACTTACAAGTCTACAAGGAACTGCAGTCACCAACGCCATATACCAGCTCCTTTTGCTTTATTCTACAATATGCTACTTGTATGATTAACCCATTCCCCACTGGGACAGTATATAGTTAGTGATGGGCGAAACTCCCACGTTTGGCTTCGCCGGAAAATTCGCGAATTTCCAGAGAAATTCGCGAATTGGCGAAAAATTCACGAAACGAGTCGCGCGTCGTTTTTCCGACGTGTCGCGTTGTTTTCGGTGCGTCGCGTCAAAAACGACGCGCGACTCGTTTTTGGCGGCAAATTTCGTGAATTTATTCGCCAGAGGCGAATCGCGGGAATTCGCCCCTGGCGAATAAATTCGCCCATCACTATATAGTTATAGGTTGGACTAATACAGTAATAAAGGCTTAGAGAAGACTCAGGTCTTCTAGCTTAGTTGAAAGCCTGCTGACTAAGATAGAGCAGGCCGCAGTTCAAATTCAAGGATAAGGTAAGAATTTTACAAATGTTAAAAGTGTTATTTATCTCTGTCCTTTGCCACAGTTTTAGAAAAACTTTGCAAAAGAACTAATTGCTGACTCACACAGGGTAATGATAATATTCACCAGTGGACATGAATGTAAACCTCCTCCAGTCCTTGTAGGATTTTATGGGAAGGCAACTGGGATATCTAGTATAAATAATTCAAAAACAACTGAACTTGCTGAGTAATCATTGAAGACGTTTCACTACTCATCCGAAGTTGCTTCTTCAGTTCAAGAAGCTGCTCAGATGAGTAGTGAAACGTCTTCAATGATTGCTCAGAAAGTCTAGTTGTTTTAGAATTATTTGTACTAGCTCTACCATGACTTGGATGAATGAAAATCTTCACAGTCATATGATACAACAAATTAGATATTTTTCCATTTTAATGGGCCGAGTTCCAGTAATACTACTTCTGATGCATGAGTCTCTCAGTTGGAAAGAGAATAAGGTAAACAAAGACCCCAGACCAGATGGTTTTTATCCCAGGGTACTAAACCTCTTGCCAAACCTCTTCACTTAATTTTTCAGGATTCATTGAAGGCTGGTGTGGTGCTGAGAGACTGGTGTTGTTTTCAACCTGAAAACTATAGGCCTGTTAGTCTTTCTTCTACATATCATATGAATGCAAGTTATACACTAAATGGCAGTTTATTGGAGGTTATTTCTGTACATAACAAGTTGTACAAATGCAGGCAGGGTCCTTCTGTGGCTATAAAGGGCATAAACTTGAGGGATGGAAACTTTTTCTCCCTTGTAAGAGTTTACCTGGAGTATGCAGCGCAGTTTTGGGCTCCAGTCCTTAAGAGGGATATAAATGAGCTGTAGTGATGGGCGAATCTATCCTGTTTTGCTTCGCCCAAAAATTTGTGATTTTTCCAGCGAAATTCGTGAATTGGCAAAAAAGTTTCGAAACGAGTCACATTTTAGACGCGTGTCGTTTCTGTTTTTTTTTGGCGCGTGTGTCGTTTTTTTTTACGCCAGCGAATTTTCGCTGGCGTTTTGTGAATTTATTCGCAGGTGGTGAATCGCTGGAATTTGCAGCGGGTTTGTGGCTGGTGATTAAATTCGCCCATCACTAATGAGCTGGAGAGAGTGCAGATACTAAGTGGAATTAAACTGGTAAATTGGATGGAAGCTATGAGGGTAGGGATTGGTTTTCTCTGGAAAAAAAAGAAAAGACACTTGAGAGGGGGCATGATTACAAGAACATTAGAGGGCATTATACACAGATATTTCCCATAAAAAGGATCACCACACCAGAGTAGAAAATTGATGATGGATGCCGGCCGTCCTGAGTGATCAGCACCACTAAAGCAGGGATATCAGTGAAAAGTGAGAGGTGCGGTTCAACTACATATTGAATCACCACACCAGAGGCCACCCCTTCAGACTAGAGAAAATTCATATGAAGCAGTGAAGGTGGTTCATCAAAGTGAGGACAGTGAGGTTGTGGAATGCACTGCCGGGAAATGATGTGGGGATTGCAGGTCCTGTTAATTCTTTAAAGGGGGACTTTTATGATTTATTGGACAAGCATAATATCATAGGCTATTGTGATACTAAAATCTACAACTGATATAGATATTAGGATATATAGTTTATGTGAGTGTATAGAGGGGTTGGTGTGAGTGTGTATATGTGTATATGGGTTTAATTAGAAGAGGTTGGACTTGATGGTCTTTTTCCAACCCAACTTTGTAACTGTAAAAATGGCAGATTTTAACATGTACTCAATAAGCTAGGGGCAGAGACATGCAAATTACTTTTTCTGTTCATTACATTAAAGGGGTTGTTCACCTTTGAGTTAACTTTTAGTATAATGTAGAGAGTGATATTCTGAGACAATTTGCAATTGGTTTTCATTTTTTATCATTTGTGGTTTTATAGTTATTTAGCTTTTTATTCAGCAGCTCTCTAGTTTGCAGTGTCAGCAATTTGGTTTCTAGGGTACAAATTACCCTAGCAACCCTGCATTGATTTGAATAAGATACTGGAATATGAATAGGAGAGGGATTGAATAGAATGATAAGTAATAAAAAGTAGCAATAACAATACATTTGTAGCCTTACAGAGCATTTGTTTTTAGATGGTGTCAGTGACCCCCATTTGAAAGCTGCAAAGAAACAGAAGAAAATTGCAAATCATTAAAAAACGATGAAAAATAAATAATGAAGACCCATTGAAAAGTTTCTTAGTATTGGCCCTTCTACAATATACTAAAAGTTAATTTGAAGGTGACCCACCCCTTTAATGATATTGGTCTCCCATCAAGAACTATTGTGCCATTATACAAAGGCATATTCACTTTCATCTTACCCCAACACTAACCATGACATTACTCCCTAGTCAGGATGAAATTGTGACCTTACACACAATAGGATGACTATAGCATTCCATACAAGCGCTGTCACTCCTCAATGTACAGAATTATGTGTACATAGGGATTGGGGGGGGGGGGGTGTACAAATCAGTTGAAAGCAGTAGAATCCAGTTTCTCAGGTTTGTGTGCTTTAAAGTGGCATGACATCAATACAGACATTTCCATCCTTTTATACAGTTAATTCATCTTCATGGCCTTCTCTGTGTTTTATTCCTTTCATCTTCCCTGGAGAGACAAAGAACTAGTGTTGAGTTTGTTTTTCATTATGGTGTTAATTCAATATCCATAGATAATGATGAGAATTGTACATATTTATTTAATAATATTACAGTTGTATGTGATGTGATATTTCGCTTGTGTCTAAGATTGTTTTAGATGTTTATAACGCAGGCTATTCTATACAATGTAGGATATTATTGTGAATCTAATTATCTTAAGGGCAATCCAACAAGGAAATATTTCTTGCATTATGCCTACTTTTTTTTCCCCTTGTTTTTTATGTTTGGAATCAAAATGCCAAAGAAAAGCTGAAATTCTAGCTATTGCACTTACAGCCTGAAAAAAGAGCTTAAAAACAGCCCTGTCCACCTAATTAAGATTCTTTTGTAAAAGTTAAGGGGACATCATTTTGCAGTGGCAACTACTGATACTAAACTCAGAATTTATCTGGTTGGGTTTTTTGGGGCAAAACTCAAATTTTTCAGTTTAATATCCCGATACATTAAAGCCGGATGTTGCAAAAAGCCTGTATCCGAAAATCCACCATCTCAGACCAGCTGAGGTTGTGTAAAAGTCAACTGACCATTTGGGCTTTTTGGGCAAAAATATTAAAAAATTCAGGCTTTTTGGGGAAAAGCCCAATAAAAAGTAATTTGGGGAAAAAAACCCTGGAAAAAGTATGTCCAGGAATTCACACGATTTTATTGGGTTTTTGCCCAAACTGATTAAATCGATCTTTTATTAATAATAAATACCGTAAAATCAGGATATGGAAGTTTGGTCTTGGTTTTTTACTTAAATAATGAGATAAAATTCAGGTTTTAGAAAATAACCTCCATAATGTTTGCATTCTTATAGTACTGTACGACATGCAACAACAGATTTTTCCGTTCCATGCACTTAAAAACTTCTTTTAGGATGCAAAGACATCTGGCAACCACTGGTTCCCCCAATGAAAAGTTGGAAACAGGGTTGCACTGATCTGCCAATTAGATCTCCATTCATGGTGATGAGGTATGACTTGAAACAAACAGATTCTGTGCTTTTGACCTTAAAGGGCAAGGAAAGGCAAAGAAATAAAATCCCATTTTTACTTTCTTTAATGAAAAAGAAATCTATCTCCAATATACTTAAATTTTAAAATGTGTACCGTTTTTATAAGAAACCTGACTGTATGCAGTAAAATTCTCCCTTCATTTAGTGCTTCTGGCAGGGAAACAATCACTTATGAACAGCAGGGGGAGCCCCAGCCTTACTTACCAGCCATGCAGAACTCAAGCAGACCACACTGAGCATGTGCAGTGCCAGTGTCAGACAAAGATGTATAACAAAGTTACAAGATGACAGCCCCCTGTGGCCAACTTTGAAAGCATAAATCATTTGTTTGATTAGGCTTGTGGTGCAGTAAGTTCATGTTTATGTTTAGTATACAAAATACAGCAATTCTAGCCTTATTCTATTTTACACTTTCCTTGTCCTTTAAAATCCCATATTTGTTTGTTTGTACGTACTTTTCATTTTTATCATTATAGTCGGACTGGGATGCCAGAGGGTCTTAGAAAATGGGATCACTCTCCAATCTATTTTTCTTCTCCTTTTCAACCTCCTTATCATCATAGTCTCTTTTCTTTACATACTGTAATCTATGAATCCATCTATTTAGCCTCTTTATTCCCTTACAGAAGTAGGGCATGACCAAAAAAATACAAATGTTTACAAGCAGGAGGGTCAACTTATACCTGGGCCCACTGAGAGTTTTGTAGTTTCCTGGTGGATCATTTTTTGACATACCTAAGAGACACCTAGTACAGTGATCCCCAACCAGTGGCTCATGAGTAACATGTTGCTTACCAACTCATTTAATGTTGCTCCCACTGGCCTCAAAGCAGTTGCTTATTTTTCAATTCCTGGCTTGGAGGCAAGTTTTCAAGGCACAAACCATGTGCACTACCAAACAGAGCCTTCTGCAGCCTTCTTCAACTGGTGAAGTCCTGGTCTCCTTGAATATAAACCAATTTCTCTCTTTTTTTCGTAAAAAAAATATTTATATCTATTTTAAAGGGAAAGTATACCATTTAAATACTTTTCAGCTGCAACACAGGGTGTAGTGTTGCGATTTCATATGCTACACTATAAACTGTAGGTTCTTGATTCCTCTGTTGCCAAAGGCGCTGATCTACTTCAACATTGTGGACGTTCTATAGGCCATCAGTCCACATGGTACTACCAAATAACCAATCACATGCCTTATTTAGCAGTCCCTATGAGCTTATTTTACGCTTTTCTTGCTCCCCAACTCTTTTTACATTTGAATGTAGCTCACAAAAAAAAAAAAACTAGTAGCTGAGATTTAAAAAAAAGACATACATCCAATAGATTCAACCTTTTGTTTTGTAAATTCCGCCTAACTTATAGTTGAATGAAAGGAGTGAAGATAAAATTGGCAATTATTTTGCTTGCCATACCTTAGCTTACTAATAGATGCCAACTGATGAATGAGGCTTGCATACTCATCACAGACGCATTTATGTTTTCTGACATGTTGAGTGAATGCAAACATACAGCCTGGCTCTCACAATGCATTTCAGGCATTTCTTAAATGCCTCAGTTTTCCATATCTATCTATGATAATGCCTCATCTTCCTGTAATATTTCAACATCAGTTATTGTACTAGTAGATGTTCTCATCATACTGTATAGCAGGGATCCCCAAACTTTTTTTACTCGTGAGCCACATTCAAATGTAAAAAGGGTTGGGGAGCAACACAAGCATGAAAAATCTCTTGGGGTGCCAAATAAGTGCTATGATTGACTATTGTGGTAGCCCCTATGTGGACTAGCAGCATACAGGAGGCTCTGCTTGGCACTGTACTTCGTTTTTATGCAATTAAAACTCACTTCCAAACCTGAAATTCAAAAATAAGCACCTACTTTGAGGACACCAAGAGCAACACCCAAGTGGTTGGAGAGCAACACGTTGCTCACGAGCTACTGGTTGGGGATCACTGCTGTATAGGCACTACTTGAGAAGTTGGCACTAATGCACCAACAGGTATATTTATTTCCAGTGTCCCTATGTTAGACTTGTCCTTTTCGATCAATTTTAAATTTTAATAGACAGTATTCTTTCAGATAATTCACATCACAGATGCGTCTTTGTGGATATTTCACAGCAGAATGTTTCCGGTGCCATACAAACTGATATTGGTTTGGCTTTTGGAAGCAGAGTCCTGTAGAACAATTGCTAATAACAGTTGAACATGGTTACTAAGCAACATCAATCATGGAAAGCTTGGCTTTCAACCTATCAACAATGAGGCCAATCAACCACAATAAACCTGCTGCCCAACATACAGTAAAATCTATTTCTTTAGTGAGACTGGTGGAATCATTATTACTAGTGTTACTCCCAAAGAACCTTTCCCAAGGTTATCAACAATAAATTCCACATTGTTTCTATTTCTAGATATCAAAAATATCTTGGGGCTTGGGGGGCATTCTCAATGCAATATACAAATTGTACATGAATTTGGTCTGATCAAAACTTTTGTGGACAAAAACATTTGATCACACTATATATGTGTGTGTGTATTATTTTTTATATATATATATATATATATATACATATATATATATAAACATGAAACAGTTTGAGTTTTCAAAAGTAGCAACTTCCTTTTAATATAAAACATGCCTAATGAAAACAGTAGTATTTCAGCAGTGACATAATGTTTGTTGGAATAACAGAAAATATGCACCATGCATCATAACAAAATTAGGTGGGTACATAAATTTGGGCACCCCAAAAGAGATATTGCATCAACACTTAGTTGAGCCCCTTTTGCAAATATAACAGCCTCTAGATGTCTCCTATAGCCTTTGCTGAGTGTCTAAAAATCTTCAAATCATCTCATAGATTTTCGATGATATTTAAGTCGGGGGACTGAGACTCCCATTATTTTACTTCTCCCTCTGCATAAACATATTTGTAGATTTCAATGTGTTTAGGGTAATTCTCTTTTGAGAGTTGCTTTGAGGATCCCACGCTGCCACTCTTCAGAGTAGAGTCAAACAGAAGCACAACTTGCAGTTGGCCACTTTAAATACCTTTTCTCATGATTGCACATACCTGCCTATGAAGTTCAAGGCTTAACGGCCTAATCCACTGGTAATCAGTATTGAGCAGTTAAAATTAATTCAAATTAGCAAAATTACAAAGGTACCCAAATGTTTTTCACATTTGATTTAATTTCGTACAGTTGAATACTACTTCTTTGTTTAGAAAACACCCCATTACTCAGATGTTCCTGGAAATTGAAAGACATACCACTGTTGTCTTTCTTGTTGAAAGTGGAGTAAATTGTTATGCAGGCTGAGAAAGGTTCCCAGACTGTTTCATATGACTGAAGAGGCCAATGCCAAAAAATGAGAAGGCTAATGGCAATGGTCTTGTCTGTAGTCCAGTAAGCTCTAATTCCACTACATTGCCAGCCACTGTTTCCATATATTCAGCATGGGATCCAATGGTTGGCAATTGTCTTTTCATCCTTAAAACAATGTTTTTGAGGGCATGGAATCAATACTCTGCTGTTGCACAGAATACAGTCTGAGGGAGGATTGGAAAGTAAACTGGCAGTATATAATACCCTGGAACTAGCCAAAGACAGGTGTTTTACTCAGATCCCTTATACTCACATAGGAATCCATCAGATCTAACAAAGGATGCTGTAGAAGACTATGCTGTACTGTACTTTACCATAAAAACACATTCATTAGGTGTCAGTAGCAATTGTTATCAAAGACATTTGCAGAAAGAAAGGGGAAGTGAAGAATGACCTATATATCTGCACCATCCCATCTATATTCACCCCAGCCTGCCAGTGATGTGTGTACAGCATTAAAACATAACTTTTAATTATAAATTATTATTAAATTATATAAAATGAGTCCAGTGTTAAAAATCAATATCTAACTGAGCGTTGCTTCGTGCCTCAGGCACTGATAGATATATCGAAAAACCTGCCGCTGCTCTGTCTAGCTTGTGCCTCAGGCACCGTGGCTATCTATCTAGCTAAGCCTTGCTTTGTGCCTCAGGCACTGGTAAAAGGCATGACAGAGACGGACCAAAAACCACCCACCAACCATCTATTAACACAAGTACCCTCCCAATCCTGGAGTCCAGAGAGTCATTAAAGGAAAACTATACCCCCAAAATGAATACTTGAGCAACAGATAGTTATATTAAATTAAGGGACATATTAAAGAATCTTACCAAACTGGAATATATATTTAAGTAAATATTGCCCTTTTACATCTCTTGCCTTGAACCACCATTTGGTGATGGTCTGTGTGCTGCCTCAGAGATCACCTGACCAGAAATATTTCAACTCTAACTGTAACAGGAAGAAGTGTGGAAGCAAAAGACACAACTCTGTCTGTTAATTGGCTCGTGTGACCTAACTTTATAGTTTGTTTGGTATGTTTGTGTGCACCGTGAATCATACGATCCCAAGGGGCTATTTTCTATTTATGATAATCCAATGGCACATACTACTAAAAAAGTATAATATTATGAAAATGGTTTATTTACATGAAGCAGGGTTTTACATATAAGTTGTTTTAGGCAATATCTTTCTATAGAGACCTACATTGTTTGGGGGGTATAGTTTTCCTTTAATGGTTCCGTTTGTATGAGGACCCTGCCTACCCGAAACGAAAAAGCGCCTGCCTACACGAAACTAAGAAGCAACGCTGAGTTAGATAGACAATACTGTGCCTGAGGCACAAGCTAGACACAGCAACGGCAAGAGTGTTGATACTTTGGGCATGCGGTAGCTGATATTCAGACTGATTATACAGGTGCCTGTGGCACAGTTTAGACAGCGATATGCTCAGTTAATGGGGTGGTTGAACACTCTAATTGTATAAATGTGTTGCATGGGGTGACGCCACTGTAACAACAGAATTTTGGACCTATACTGTTGATCCGAGGCTGACTACATTTTCCGTAGCACGGCCCCCTGTCTGACCCATGTTTTAATTATATTGATTTAACACTGGACTTTATTAAAAGTTATGTTTTAATGCTGTACACACATCACTGGCGGGCTGGGGTGAATATAGATGGGATGGTGCAGATATATAGGTCATTCTTCTTCTCTTTCCCTTTCTTTCTGCAAATGTCTATGATCCAATAGATTGACCTTGTACACCATCTCGGTACACCTTGTTATTGACGGATGGTGCTCCCTTTTCTTTTCTCTATACGTAATTGTTATCAAAATGATGTCCTCGTAACCATTATCAAAGAATCTTAATTAGGTGGACAGGGCAGATTTTAAGCTTTTCATTCAGGCTTAGAGTGTACAAAAACCAGTATTTCAGCTTCTCCATCTCTCACCTAATTTCCAGTATAAGGGCTCAGCCCCATTGTGCCCTGTAGGCTATGTTCTAAGAGGCAGCCAGAACTGTTGCTCTCTGTTGCAATCTGTGAGGACCTATGTATTGTGGCAGCTGAGAGGCTTTGTCTGCCTTTAAATGAATGCACTCCTTCTCTTCTCCTTCTTAATGATTCTGCTCCCTGCCCTGCATTCTACACCATGCTCATGTTCCAGTAACCAACCCTCTCAATTACATGAATGGCCCATGTGGCCCCACAGGTATGACTTAAATTAGTCACTTGAGAAAGGGGGGTTCTTCACCCTAAAACATCTGCCAGGATCTCAGTACAATTTATACACATTGTGGCACATTGCTAGTATCGGCAAGTGCCTCATGGGAATGTTCCTTGAAGGTTCCCATACATTTGTAGATACTGAGGATCACCACTCTTGACCCGGGTTGATGGGCCCCGGTATGTACTTATACAGAATGTTCAGGTCTGGGGTTTTCTGGATAATGGATATTTCTGTAATTTGGAAAATCATGTTTTTACTCCCAACAAGGATTCATTATATCTTAGTTTGGATCAAGTGCATGGTACAGTTTTTTTATTACAGGGGGAAAAAGGAAATATTTTTCAAAACATTTTATAATTTGGATAAAATGGAGTCAATGGAGATGGCCTTTTTCATTAGTTGGAGATTTCTGGATAATGTATCCTATACCTGTACAGCAAGTTCAGGATATGAAATGCACAATGTCAAGCCATATTTTTTTAGGCTTTTCCCAACATTTGAAACATTTTAAGATTTAAAAGTTGTGTGTAGTGTGTTAGTTATGTTTTTGGCTGCTTACACTTTATGGCCATTCCCCAAAAGAATTAAAATGCCCACAAGAGAGCAGGATATTCAATAGCCCATACAAATATGGCAATTTTCCCTCTGGAAGGTCTCCTAAGATATGGCATCTTTAGCACAGATGTATTTCTTGTGGAGTCTCATGTAGAGGTAGGTTTGCCACCTTTCATTTTCTTTGAATCTAGGATTGGGGGTAGGGTTTCATCACGGGGCAGGGCAATAACTTTTAGGGATGGGGACATTTACCCATGGGTCAATAATGTGAGTTGGCAAAGTGAATGACACAGCAGGTCAAGATTGGTCAAATTTCATAACTATTGTTCAGTTTAGAAAAGCCCATGTAAGAACCTTGCTGTCCTTTTCAAAACCAAGTGGAAGAGGTGAGATGTGAGGTTGCTTCCATGGGAAAGGATGGGATGAGAACTGGGAAGTTTGTGTATTACAAAATAATGAAGCTTAACTGCTGTGGTAGAGTGACTAGGAAAATGAGGAAAAAGGTCACTGTAGCCATTAGTTTCTCCCAGGGACTGAGATAGAGAATCAGTGCTGTATTTAAAGACTTTAGTTGCGAGGGACTCCATTCTGCAGATCCAGTCCAGACATTGGACTTCACCTTCCATAGTAAAGCTGTCCTGTGGAAAGTCTATTTAAAGTTAATTAGAATGGGAGTGTGGGTCTCTGAGCAGGTAGGAGACCTGGCTGTGTGAGTAACTCCCAGAGGAGGTGGTAGTTCTGCCTGATACTGCACGAAGCAGAGGGAGCCCAGGGCAAGGCTGTGACTCTCATAGAGTCTTGCCAAGAGATTGAGGAAGCCAGGAGACTGAACACTACCAGGAGTAGTGAGCTACAACATTGCTTTGTTTGCTGGAAGTCCTCAAGGGGCCCAGCCTAGTCAGGCAAAGCTCCAAAGTTTATTTTATGATTTGTTTATATGATACATTGGTCACCCCTGTGTCTTTGTAAGAGACTGTTTGTTTAAAGTGGGAAAATAAACTGCTGTTTTGCTTGAAGAATCCTGTGTCCCTGTCTTTATGCTCCTTTGTCCTAAACTGCCTGTCCAACATTGACTAATTCCCCTATAAGTTATGTGTGCAAGCTGCCAGTTTGCCAAACTCCTTAATAGTAAGCTGTGCAGTAATCACTGAAACTGGAAATTATCCACTAGGACTAGGTGCAGAACATTGCTAGCTGGAAATATTTATTAAAGGTTCCTATATGCTGTAGATATTGGAAGTCCTTAATCCCAAAACAATTCCTGATTGGGCTTGGTTAGGGTTGATCTTACAGTTGACAGATCATGATTTAGTCATTGCTAACAAAAAACAAGATATGGCATGGAAAGCATCAAAATAATTAGTACAATTTTTTTTAAATTGAAGACATTTATTTGGAAATAATGTTGTTTTACAAAACCCAAACTGTTGTTCCCAATACTGGGACACTTGCATGTCTGATACCCAGGTGTATATATAGTATCATTAGGGGTCTGGGTCCTGTAGCTGTCTTAGCAGCCTGTCTCTAATTAAAGAGGATAACAAAGGCATACAAATAAAAATGATATTAAATAGCTCTTAAATATCTTCTATTCAATCCATTTAAATTAGGGATGCCCCGAATCCACTATTTTGGAGTAGGCTGAACTGCTGAATACCGAACCAAATCCTGGTTTTGGTGCATCCCTAATTTCATTAGTCTCTTATATGAAACTATATATTTTGAGCACAAAATTCTTTCTATACGTTAATGGGTGTGACAGTGGGCTGGACTTCATTTTGTAGAACTTTGGATGTTCCACCTTTTGCTATGGTGGTTCAATACAATCTTAAAGGGCAGTTTGGTAACAAATGGATGTAAAATTTTACTGCCTAGGAGATATGGAAATAAATCAGAGTGACTGTTGTCACCACATTTTCAACTATAACTAAACCCAATGGGTTTGACGATTTTGTTAAAACCTGGAAAGTATCAATATTGTCATAGACCAAAGCAAAACCCCAAAACTTAGAATCTACAATACATGCCGACTGGTACTTGAGTGTGCCACAAATGTTCCCTGACTCTTCCCTTGACAAAGTTTCAAGTCTTCCTTAAGTCCAAGTCTTCCAAAATGGTTCTGCAATTGCCTTCGTTTGATTGAACACATTTTTTCTTACTCAAACCAAACTCATATTAAATTAATTCTTACAACACCGAGTACCATTAATTAATTAGAATTTCAAACTAGTCCTGAGCCAGGTACTTGACACTTTAATACCACCCCAGTATTGGTGAGACACCACAGTGTTCCACTATCATAAGTAGCATGGCTAATGTACAGGGGGTAGTTCTGGGGAAGCCACTCGGTACCAGTTGGGTTATCACGAGAGATCCCATGTCTGCAAAAAAGAGAAATGAATTTGTTATGGAGAGGTATAGATACAAAACTTTCTATTCAGCAGAAAGTAAAACATTCTAAGGTGGCACTCACATAGTAGAGAAACATCACAGAATATTCTGCCCTTTAGCTGAGGTCACACTTGCAAACCACCAAGTTTTGGAGCCATAAACATTTTGTTATTCAACTGCCCGTTACTCAAGCTATACCCAGCATTGCACAGCTAATACACAACCTGTTGCAGGACTCAGGGCCTTATAAATTCTTTAAAACAAGAATGCTTTGAGATGAGATGATATTTCCACTTTTCTGGTAGTGGAACAGATATAGTTAAATTTGACTGTAGCACCACAAACTCCTAACCCATTTTGCTATAGAAAGAAATAAACTTAATGTCATAGTAGCCCAGATGACTGGAGTTAAGCTGCTGTAAAGAGACTGTACTTACAGTAAATACAGTACAATGCATTATGGGAGGTTGTGGAGCTGATAGGGTGGTTTAATAGATTTGTTATCTCCAATGCACAAGAAATACCTAAGTACAACCAACAGGCCATAAAATTTCATGTGAGAATCCCGAGTCTTTACCTTCTGTACAGGTTGCCTCCTGAGTCAACACCAAAGACAGATCCATCTGTACCAGCCTCAATCTTTGTCATAGACATAGTCCCTTCCACCTGCTTCCAGGAACTCCCCTGGCAGACCATCTGATCAACATTTTCCCGGTAGAACACATTGTTGGTGGAGTCACTGCTCACTGCCCAACAGCCGAGGAGGCCACAACTGTAGTAGATGAAGTTCCTCCCCTCTATGGAAGAGAAGCTCACAACAGTATACTTGGATGTAGTGAAGCCCCAGTCCAGGCAGACAGCATTATTGTTGGTGTTTACTCCAGCTAGAAATGTATCTCCTCCAGCATCTGCTTGCTTCAGAGTCCCTCCTGTTGAACAGGCAAAACAACGGCATGCCAATGCAAACATTAGAACTAGCAAAATGGGTATTTTTCTGTGTATGTCGATCTACAGATAGAGCAGATGTGAATGTTTTAAGAGGAGCAAAAGGCCCCTGCTCATTATAACTTCTATTCTAAAGGTGGAAGGAGGAATGAGACACACGTGGGCTCATTTACGAAGACTGAAGACAGAAAAGCAAGGGGAGCGCCTCTGTTTGGGGTCTGGTTCAAATGATATGTTCCACTATTTTAATGATAATATCTTGCTTATTGAATGACATTATTTATTGTGCTGGATATTGTTGAACCATGGTTGAAAGACTGATACACCAATATTTTCCTATTTATCTGTAACCTTGATATGAGTTAAGGTGGGACCAATTAAAGTCCTGCGCGGGTCCATTTCCTGGGACCTGAACCCGACCCGCAATCCGCACCCTACAACCCGCACCTAGGGTTGCCACCTTTTCTTGAAAAAAATACCGGCCTTCCTATATATTTATCTTTTTTTCCTATTAATAACATTGGGATCCACCATTAAAAACACCGGCCAGGCCAGTAAAATAATGGCCAGGTGGCAACCCTACCCGCACCCCCACCCACCCAGACCCACCACCTGACCTGCAAGCACCCCATCCGCACAGGCCCGGATTTGTGGAAAGGCCACATAGGCCCGGGCCTAGGGTGGCAGGATTTTAGGGGGCGGCATGCTGCCCAGCCACACCCACATTGGTCCAAAAACACTGGGGATACGCAGGAGATATGATAGTTTTTTACATTTCCCATGAGCCAATACCCATTGCTCCAGTCTTGAAGATGAAAATTTGCGAATAAAGGGCAGACTATGGGGGCAACGAATGGCAGTGGGCCTAGGGGCGCCCACTATGTAAATCCGGCCCTGCATCCGCAACCCAGACCTGTGACCCAGACAGACAGTCCAAGAACCAGGAAGAGCTGCCACTGCAAACAGGAAGTGACATCACCAGAAGCAGGCGTGACCAGAAAAAAAGGAGGAAAATCAACATCGAGGAAACCCACGACCCGATCCGTGACCTGCAATCCCGCAGGACCGCCGACCCGCACCCACACCAAGAACTTCCACCCCGAACCCGCATGGCACAGCAGCTTCCCGGGGGTAATCTGCAGGTACCCGTGGGTACCCAACCTGCTACAGGACTCTAGGGTCAATGGCTAAAGTTTGCACATCCAAGGACTGTTTGATCTAAAACATGTCTATCAACTAAGATAGCTAAGGAGTTTTTGTACCCTGAGCAACCTATACAGTATACATCCATCTCATACCTGCTATTGTTTTCCACTGATTATCCTGCAGTTTGTACACAACAGTGTTTTTGCCCACTCCCCAGATGCCGGCAGGTCCAACAGTTACATGTGCCAGCTGCTCTCCAGGTACCAGGAGGAATTCATTTCCAGTCCAGTTAAAAACATGTCCACTTTCGGAGACGCCAAGCACCATCCCGCTGCCAGCATCCAACTGTGCCAGGCTCGCTAAATAAGGTGTACACGAATGTCCTAGGTGCAGAAAGAAACAGAATCACAGATAGGGCAAAGGGTCAACTGATGTTTCCAGGACCATAAATGCAGAAGGAAAAGTACTTTCCAGTGGCCAGGCTATAATGAAAGTGCTAGATTTACAAAGCAATTACACATGAATAAAGTTTAAAAAAAAGAAGAGTCCATTAAGCTTTATTATTTCCCTAACTAACCAGAATAACCTAACCTAACCTGAAACCATGACCGGTTTTACCTTAATCCATGGCCATTTAGTGCGTGTAACAGGGGAACGAATGGGATATTTTAGAGACTAATGTGCTGGGAGATGCTCCAGGGAATGAATTAAGTAGCATTTAGACTTCATTTGCACACAGAGGTTGAACCTGAAGGACCTGGAGTGTCTTTTTTCAAGCTTAACGACTATGTTTCTATGTAATTACTGCCACAACAACAACAAATGAGATAAGAGCAGTGTTACCTGCAGAGACAGTGGCAACCAGCAGTGACAGGCAGATGCAGCGCAGCATGTTCCCTTCGGGTTCAGACACACAATGATTTGGGACGTGACTCCCTCCCTATTTATAAACTCCTGTGGCTCCTCCTACACACAGAGGACAGGTGACAGGTATGGAAATCAGTATACACTGCTGGAGTGGGATAGTTACACTAAAGTGATCCCTTGTTTGTACTACTAAATTATTGTTACTGTACAGTGCTTTGCCCTCAAGGAGCGCTATATAAATAAAAATATACATACAAAATATACATACAAATGCTGCAACCAGGGCTTGATGAACTGTATATTATAAAAGCTGAATCTTTCCTTCAGCTCCTCCTGCTCTTACTGAACTGCAAATCGGCACCTTTGGGGATCTGGTGGATTCCTCATAAAAATATATCAAACATCAACTACTCTTTAATGTGTAATTCACACAAAATGATACACATGAAGCCAAATAACCTCCACCTCTAGTGATGGGCGAATTCGCGCAATTCGCCGCTGGCGAATAAATTCGCGAATCACCAGCGAAATTTCGCTTAGTGAAAATTCGCTAAAAAAAACAGTCACGCGTCGTTTTTGACGCGACACGCCGAAAATGGCGCGACACGCATCGGAAACGACGCGACGCGCCAAAGTTGACGCAACGCACGTCAAAAGCGTCCCGCGACTTGTTTCGCGAATTTTTCGCCAGAGAAATGCGCAAATTTTTCGGCGAAGCGAATCTCTTCTGAGTTGAACCATAAGCAGAGCAGGGCCACACTGGGCCGGCGCCCTAGGCAACCTGGCCAGCTGAGCGCGTGCATACCCAGCACTATGCAAAACAGAGGATGTCAGGGGGGTCTTAAAGCCTCAGCTTCCGTCCCCCATATGTATGCCGCCTTCTTCAGACACATATCAAATGGGGGTTAACTGACCCCGGCAGCTCATTAACTATTACTATGTAAAGCTACAATTTTATGGTTATTGTTCATATTCATAACTTATCTTTATATTCAGGCCACCACATATTTATCTTCCTGCCTCTCATTTATACCACTGCCTGGTTGTTAGGGTAATCTGGACCCTAGCAACTAGATAGATGCTGAAATTGCAAACTAGAAAAACCCTAAACAAAAATTAAATGATTTCCAAAAAAAAACAAATAAAAAAAAAAATGAAGACCAAATGCAAATTGTTTAGAATATCTCTCCCTACATCATACTAAAAGTTAGTTTTAAAGGACAATGAATGCCTAAAATAGAATAAGGCTAGTGTTGTGTTTTGGTAGCCGAGGATGAGCAGAGTATAACACTGCTTTATTAGCAGGTTCATGAAGCCATTACACAACTGCAGTAACTTGAACTCTATCTGTCTCAAGCTGTACAGAAAGTACTGTGTATCTGCATAGTACAAGTACAGTAATGTGCACAGCGCCACCTGCAGGCCATTTGTATAAACACCACATATTCCCCCTATAGTAGGAAAGCATTTGGACAAATATAATAAACAGTAACAATTGAACAGTATGTATATTAAAGAAATATATACATTTTTCACATGACATTCTCTCAGTATGCCTTACAGTCGCCGACTGCTCTACAGGGAAACAAAGCTGCTTGAGTTCTGCACGGCTGGGATGTAAGGTAGGGGCTCCCCCTGCTGTTCATAAGTATGATTGTTTCTCTGCACAGCAGTTCGGGACAGTCTGACAATTCCTATCCACAGCACTAAATGGAAAGAAGAATTTCACTGCATACAGTCCGGTTTCTTATATAAATGGTACGCATGTTTTAATTAAAGTATATTGGAGATATTGGAGATTGTTTTCATTAAAGTAAGTGAAAATGGGATTTAATTTTTTTGCCTTTACATTCCCTTTAATAAATCTGCCCCTTAGTACGATGTAGAGAGGGATATGCTGAGACAATTTGCATTTGTTTTTAATTTTTTATTATTTATGTTTTATTGGGTTATTTAGATTTTATTTTTGTTGCCGTTACATGCCCTTTTATGCATTTCATAAAACTAGTGCATGTATTAGGTCTAATGCAAATCATTATTGGTGTGGAACGTGATATCAGTTGGATCAATCTCAATGTGGTACAGGAGTCATCTTGCCTCATTTTATTCATTCTGAGGTTTGCTTTGTTCTGTTTGATCAAACTGCTCCATTTCTTCCTATGGGTCACCTGCAAGTCATGCAGATCTGCCGGTACGGTCAGTCATTTGTATTGCGACACCATTTCTGGTCCTTAGAGATGCTATCATCCAAAAAAAAAAATGTGATATCTTAATCAGATTCTTCCTCGAATTAGTGGAGGTGGCATTGTGATGGGCGAATCTGACTTGTTTCACTTTAGCGTAAATTAACAAAACGGCAAAATTCGCGGAAAAACTAGTCGTGCGTCGTTTTTTATGTGACGCGTTGAAAACGACGCGACGCGCGAGGAGAACGACGCGATGCGTGCCGAAAATGACGCGACGCGCCAAAAACTACGCGACGCTCGTCAAAAGCGTCCTGCGACTCGTTTCGCAAATTTTTCGCCGATTTGCGAATTTCTCGGGAAATTCGCAAATTTTTCGGAGAAGCGAATCTCGGGAGATTCGCCCATCACTAACAATGACCATTTGTTGCTGTATCACAGCCCAAAATACTCTGATGTTGTTGATTTGAGGAATGAAGCTTGGCTTCTTGTAAAGAGCAGGGAGTGTCCTGAAATCAGCTGCCAAAAGTACCGCAATGCTTCATACATTATTAATTATTACTTCCTTCTCAGAATATTTATAATATTTCCCAGTTTCCTTATAAAAACAGAAGTAGGTAAAAAAGTGGGGGTGACTGAGAGGTCATTAGAGGGCGGAACTACATGAACAAATGAAGGGTCTCAGTGTAATGCCAATTTAAAGAGGCCTATCCAGTTGTTGGTTGCAATTCTGGAGGCCACCTTGGATGTGTTTCGAATATTTCATTCTAATACCTGTATATTTGATGCATTTTCTAGTTAGTAGTCGCACAGGAATTAAATAGAACATAGGCATGTATTTTATTCTGGCAATTATTTTAGCATTTGAGCCAGAATGCTTTGCATGTGAAGGCCATCAACAATTGGAAGTTTCACCCTGGGGGGATAGTGCTTTCTTTGTGAAGCCTTTAAATGCCGTAGATCTTAGAATTGACAGTGTTAGCTCAGAAAGAGCAACCTTCATCCGATGCCTCTGACCATATAGATGTGATAGTGATTGTCAGCACACACAAGCATATGACAGAAACATGTTTGGGTCAGATATCTGCTGGTACTTGTAGAATACATGTAACCAGTAACCATAAAACAAAGCTGGCTGATAGGAATGATAAGATCATAGAAATGTTCAAATAAATCAAGAAATGTAAACTCCACATTCCAAGCATTACATACATATACCTCCTACAAACAACTTCCTCACCAAACAGTCTGGATAGAGAGATAAGAATCGCATAATGTAGGTTTTTGAAGGTCACTGATCTCGGCAAAAGAATAACTGTGAGGCTTCAATGTTATAGTTAACTTATTCTATTCACTTTCCATTCTAAATGCAAAACTGCTGCCTTCTGTAGACATAACCCTGTATCAAATAGCCCAAATGCTGTTATTTTTGTCCTCCAGAAGAACTTACTGTACCCCAATGAGCAGAATTGTGAGGCATGGTAAAAGTCACAAATGGATTCTCTTGCATCACAATATGTGAGGGAATTTCTACTGAAACAACTGATTCTACTGATATAATCAGATTTTTTGAGCAATCCTCTCAGTGAGTATAAAAATGATTTGTCATCCTCCAGCGCTCTGTGATATTGTCAGAAAGAATGTAACATAACTAGAATTGGTGTGTAGCCATATTAGGATATTTGCCTGGTGATGTGCTTTTAGAAAAAGGCAGTACTTCACAATGGAACCAATTTCAGATAAGTTATTGTTGCACTGGGACTTTTTTTTTACTATTATTTATTTCACTATTATTGAATGCTATTCTCATCATATCTACCAGAAGGTGGAGCATGGGAGTAGAGTTAGCGATGCAGATGTCAGGGAGCTGTTATGTGGTTCCCTACCCTTTGTTCTGTTGAAAGGCTCTTGGTAGGGGGGAAGGGAGGGGATGATATAACTCCAATTTGCACAAGTAAAGAGTGACTGAAGTTTATCTAAGCACATGGCTGAGGGCACCTGGGAAACTAACAACATGTCTAGCCCCACGTCACATTTCCGAATTAAATTTAAATTTTTTTTTGCCTGTTCAAAAAACCCCCAAAACAAACAGATTTGAGTACAAAATTCTGCTGAAGGAGAGCTATAAACTAATGTGTTTAAAAAAAAACATGGTCCCATGATATAATCCCTTTAAGATGTACCCCACCCCTGCTCTGCCAACCCATTTGTATGTGATTATGAAAACCATTCCCACTGGTGTCTGAAGGCCTGAATCTAGGCACTCACTGGCAAGGCAAGTAGTGATGGGCGAATCTGGGGCGTTTCTAGTAGAATCATCCAGCAATGGGGGGGGGGAGGAAGGGGTTGCTTTAAATAGGCCCCATTATTAGGCAATTAACAGCAACTGCAGTGAATGAGGAGATGCAGCAAATATAGTCAATAGAATGAGGAGTGCTCAAAAAGTCTAAGCGGGAGATTCATCAAAGAGTGAAGTTCCGCCACTAGAGTAAGTGCACCTGCTGTAATCCTGATATTTTGGGGCAAATAGTTGCGGTATGCAAAAAAAAGAAAAGAAATAAAAGAACCCTCAACATGGATCTTCACCAAACCAAAGTTTATAAATATGCAAAGTTTTTTATTTGTTCCTCCTACAAAAAATATTAGACAGTGAATTTGATAGCCTTTTCTGGTAGCTCCTCGCCTAGGGAAAGGGTATAGTGAAGTAACACTGTGTGTTCATTTGAATAAAATGAATTCTACAAAAAATGAATCTGAATGGGTATTTGCCTGATAAGTAAAATATGAATCAGTTGTTATATGTAATAATTCATATCCAATCAATAACGTTTTGATTATGAAACAGGTACAAACTGATAAACAAAATGTTGCCAGTGCTTAGACCTTCTGCTTGTGGGCAAATTGTTAGGTAAATTCTGAGACAATTTAAAGAACCGTCATTTATTTTTAGCAGTTTAGCAACAAATCACTGAATTCTTTGCTTTTTCAGTTTTTTTTTTTTTAGTTGAACAGTTGAACACAAGCTAACATCAGTTTTTCTTTGGTCAGTCTTCTGTGATATAAAGGTTCTTCTGAATACCCCTTTGTAATTTATTATAGTTGAAGGTGCCTGAATTCCTTCTGCCATTGTTCCCTTGTTTCAACACTTTATAGCATTTGTCACCAAAAATCTTTTAGCTAGAAAACAAGGGGCATCCAGGCACTCAAGGATTCTACAAGGGCCTGCAAATATCCAAGTAAAAAATGTTTATTGGAAACTACATTAAAAGATTGGTATCTCCAGTGGCCTTACCATGAGCCCTTGACGGCACAAAATGTGTAGGGCTACTGGCAGGGCCGCTCCAGCCATGAGGCAAGGTGAGAACCTTGCCTCAGGCGGCACAGAGCAGCCAGTTTCCAGGGGTGGCAAAAAGCCGCCTCTGGTAACTTTAAGAGTCGAATCTCCGTTTTTTAAAATGGAAATTCGGCTCATCTAGCGCAACAGCGCTCGCTGCGCTAGTGATGCAGCCCCTCCTCCACACGATCCTGCGCTATAAGTTCAAAGCGCGGAGCGGGAGGGGGGCGGCATCGGGGCTGCTGCCACTGGAGATACTGATCTTTTAATGTAGTTTCCAATAAACATTTTTACTTCGATTTTCAGTCCATTTTCAGTCCATTGTGGAATCCTTGAGTGCCTGGATGTAGTCGCAGATTTGTGGTGAGGCAAAATTTTAGGGGTGGAGAAAGAAAGAGGCTGCTCTGATGTTCTTTTGGTTAA
Organism: Xenopus borealis; assembly: GCA_024363595.1. Lineage (NCBI taxonomy): Eukaryota > Metazoa > Chordata > Amphibia > Anura > Pipidae > Xenopus > Xenopus borealis. Next base: position 123,891,050 of record CM044443.1, on the reverse strand, counting down.
GAAAAAAATGAGAGTCTTTCCTAACCAGAAAAACCTCAGAGCAGCCTCTTTCTTTCTCGTGACAACTTCCTTGACTACTTGGTGGTCAGACTGGTCAGACAATGACCAGCAGTTGGCGCTGTTGTAACAAAATGAATTCATGTTAACAGTATATGTATCCATTAATATCTTGGAATGAAAAAAATAATGAAAGTACATTGCAAAAGTGCTTAGAATAGCACTCCCACAAATTTTACATTCCCTTATTATTAAAGTTTACTTATCCTATAAAGCAAATGGGTGCCATATCCAATCAGGTGCAGTGAACTATCACTTAATATTTGTGACAACAGCCATGTCAAGGTATTGCATTCTGCAATATACATTCCAAAGTTTCTGACTGACAGCTGAGAATCTTTTAAAAGAATGATGTCAATATTTTTTTTTCTTTTCACTGGGGAAATTTAAAGGAAGCAAGTTTCCAGTTTCCAGTCGACATCAAAGAGAGACAAAAAATGTCATCAGTGAACTGGTTTGAGGAAGAAACAACACACAAGGACATAGAAGTGGGGAGATCATGACATTTCTCATGTGTTCATCCCTATGGTACCTTATAAAGCTTCATATATATAGAAAGAAAATAGGACTCTATACCACTCCCACTGGCCAGGTGATTGCTCTCTCCAGTCCTTTATTATTGCTTATTCTGAGACAGATACAGTATATGAGTAGGATTATTTAATAGTTCATATTAATCCCTATCGCAGTATTACAGTTTATAATGTAATTCCATCAGAGGAAAGCAAACACACAAACAAGGTTTAGCTCCAGTTCCATTAGGAGGTATTCAACCTGGACCATGGAACCCAGAAGAAACCCATCCAAAAGTACTGAGAACATGCAAGCTCCATGAAGATGGTGGTCTGTTTGACTCAAGCCAAGGCAAGGCAGCAATATCAAGCCTTTATTAACCCTTGCTCCAGTGGTCACCCTTTATCTCCAGTATGTTGCATTGCCTTAGAATGGGGGGTCCCCAATCTTTTTTTTTTTTTTTCAAAGGTTTTTATCTATTTTTTGTAAACAAACAGCCAACATAACACATTGTGTATTGAGGTCAGCAAGTTTCAGACAATAAACATGTTATACAAATTATGGCACATCCACCAATGAGACACTCAACTCAACTCAACAAAATGGTACTCCTGGTAAGAGCCAAATATCTGTTTTTCAGCGCAATTACGCTCTCTGCACTAGCGACGTAAGCCGCCCCCAAAAGGAAGGCCATCTCAGGCAGCAAAATGGCCAGGATCTCCCCTGCAGTGTCCAAAAGAGAATTGCAGCACTCCCAACTTGTAGTAAAACCGCCTTTATTGCACTTTACATTGGCACAGCAACGTTTCGAACCTCCTGGTTCTTTCTCAAGCTGACAAAGTATACTTTGTCAGCTTGAGAAAGAACCAGGAGGTTCGAAACGTTGCTGTGCCAATGTAAAGTGCAATAAAGGCGGTTTTACTACAAGTTGGGAGTGCTGCAATTCTCTTTTGGATTCTGCAACAAGATGTGAAGGTGAACACACTTTTTTGCTTGCACCCCTTTAATTAAGGACTAATACCTATCACTCAAGTGCTGGATAAATATTTGCATCTCCCCTGCAGTGACCCAGTTATCATATACAGACATATTGATGTTGCCTTGTTATAGCATTTGTTCTTTTATTACATACTCAAAGTATGTAACAAAATCTTATACTCGTTTAATCCTCATAATGTGTCTCCTAGATGTTCCAGAGTAGGGTTGGCGTAGAACCATAGAGCCCAGATTTTGTCACTCTTCCGTGGAGAACCTCTAGCAGTGTATATTAATTTGATTAAGGGGACTGTTGTATTGATCAGAGAAACACTGTTTTTCCAATCCATTTAATGATTATTAGCTTTTTTTGGCATAGAATCAAAATTCTAGAATGGGTTCTGGGGAGAAGCTCATCAGGAACCCCAATAGTCATACTTTTGGGGCTTGAGATTTGACTCTTGGCAGGGCAAGTTGTCCAAGAGATATTCCACTACTACAAACCAGAAATTATTTATATGCACACACAGGGGCAATCCAGATGATATCGCCCCCTGAGGCGGCCTTCAATATGCCGCCCTTCCCCATGGCGCTCACTTTTTCAGCACTGGACAAGGGAAGGAGGGGTCCATGGCGCTAGAAGAGCAGAATTTCTGGGTTGAAATTCGGCTCTTAGTTACCAGGAGTGGCTTTTTTGCCACACCTGGCAACCAGGGGGGCGCTGTATGACCCTGTCCCACTTAAGTTTGTCTTTCACAATAGTGTAGGGGAGAATACCAGTAACATTCTATACAGCTGAGAATGTTGTTTTTTTGAGGATGGGTCCCACAGCCTCTCCTCCCAACAAGTTGTTTTGAGAGTTAGGGTAAGAGTTCCAAATTGGGAATTAAAAGTTTGTCTCGGCTGCAGGTACCTAAATATGCAGATATATATGCTTTAGCACCCTCCTGCAATAGAGCCCCCAAACACTTTATTATCCCTCTACTGGGCCAATATTGAAAGGCCTACAAATTTTGAAGTTGCAGTAGAGTAGCATTGCTCTATAGCAGTAAATGTAGGGAGTAATCGCCTTGGGTCTGCTTGCATTGTTGAGCTACTTTGGACCATGCTAACAGTAAGTACCTCTGGAAGCTTGGGCAAGTCACATGGTGTACTATATGAGGAATTTCTCAAGGGTTCTAATGAGCCCATAGTGTTCCTATGTTTTAAAATCCAAGTTACTGTAGACTGATCAGATTGCATATAAATCCAAAAATATAATAGCTCCCAATGCTGCACTCTGTTAAGGCCTGTCTAAAGGCCAAAGTCCATGGACTATAACCCACAATTCGAAGGGCACATATATTTTTAAAAACATAGACATACCAACCAAGGCCCATGTGGCACATCAGGTGGTTTCCAAAGACTTAATGCCCACAGGAGCTAATAAGATAATCCATTTCTCAAAAGAGCAAACTGATTTTTTTATATTTCATTTTGGAATCTGTCTGACATATTGTCAGTTTCCCTGCTGCCCCAAGTCATGTGACTTGTGCCAGAACTTTAGGACAGGGGTGCTTTCTGGCAGGCTGTTGTTTTTCCTTCTCACTGCTGTACTGTAAGTTGGAGTGGTATCACCCCCTCCCTTTCTCCCCCAGCAGTCTAACAAAAGAACAATGGGAAGGTAACCAGATAACAGCTCCCTAACACAAGATAACAGCTGCCTGGTAGATCTAAGAACAACACTCAATAGTAAAACGTCCCACTGAGACTGATTCAGTTACATTAAGTAGTAGAAACAACAGCTTGCCAGAAAGCAGTTCCATCCTAAAGTGCTGGCACTTTAGTCACATGACTGGGGAAGCTGGGAATATGACAATATGTCTAGCCCCATGTCAGATTTCAAAATTGAATATAAAAAAATCTGTTTGTTCTTTTGAAAAATGGATTTCAGTGCAGAAGTCTGCTTGAGCAGCACTATTAACTGATGTGTTAACTTTTAGTTTGCTGTAGAAAGGCCTATTCTTAGCAACTTTTCAATTGGTCTTCAGTTTTTATCTTTTATAGTTTTTGAAGTATTTGCTTTCTGCTTCCGACCCTTTTCAGCTTTCAAATGTGGGTCATTGGTCCAATTTTACAATGTTATCATTGTTGTTACTTTGTATCATATATATTTATGTTCAAACCCTCTCCTGTTCACATTTCAGTTTCTCATACAAACCCATTCCCAGTTGCAAGACTGGGGTGTCAGGGGTTGGTGTGGGGACCCCTAAAGCCTGCTGATGTGCCCTCTCTGTAGATCTGAACTAAGCTATAGTTGAATCAGAGGAATGGGGGAAAAACATCATTATGTGCATAAGATTAGACACGTATTTATTTGCTTGATGTTAGAGAGACATCTTATGTATGATTGATGCTTGCATACTCATCACAGACGTATTTCTCTATTCTGACATGTTTATCTGTAGAGTGAATGCAAACATACAGCCTGTCGCTCACAACGGAATCACAATGTTTTTAAAGATTTGAGAACATATGACAGAAAGAACTTACGGGAGAATAAAGGGGAGTTACCATTGTGATATCTCTTCACAGCACAGAAAAACTAAGAACTGCTCTCATAACAAATCATGTGGCTCTGCCTCAAGGCCAGGGTATTAATAACCAAGGATAGTTTGAAAACACACACTGTTTAGTCTCAAAATGCCAGTAAATATAATTGGAAAGAAAGAAAGAAAGAAAGAGAGAGAGAAAGAAAGAAAGAAAGAAAGAAAGAAAGAAAGAAAGAAAGAACAGAGTCCATCCAAGTCGGGGGGACTCCAGGGGGGAATCTGCATACACAGAATTACATTCTCTCTCTCAATAGGATTTAAAAAAAAAAAGATCTGAACTAAGTTAAAGTTAAATCAGAGAATGGGAAAAAAACCCTCATTATGTGCATAAGATTATACACTTCTGTATTTGTTTGCTTGATGTTAGATATCTAACTGATGATTGATGCCTACATACTCATCCCAGACGCATTTCTCTTTCTGACATGTTTATTAGTGGAGTGAATGCAAACATACAGCCTGTCTCTCACAATGCATTTCAGGCATCTTTTAAATGCTTCTGTTTTCCCATATCTACCTATGACAATTCCTTCCCAGCATGCTATATGGTCACTACTGAGCAGAGTATTTAACACTATCGCACTGGTTGTTTCTTGTTAGACTTTTCCCCCCCAATTTCCCTTTGTAGAGCTGGGTCCTCCATTGACCAGTAATGGTAATTGATCCAACTGGATATCTGTAGAAGAATGTTTCCATAATTACTGCTACTTGTTTGGATTTTAGAAACAGTGTCTTGTAGAAAAATAGCTAATATGTGTTGAACATGGTTATTAAGCAGCATCAGTCATCTAACACTTGGCTTTCAACCAATCAGCAACGAATCCAAGCACCGACCAACCACAACAAAACTACTGTCCAACACAAGATATGTTTTTTAGAATGTTGTCAATTCCTTCCAAAGATCCTTTCCAAGGTTACCAAAAAGAATCACTGCTATTTCTGATAAGAAAAATATTCTGTATCTAAACTCTCACATTTTAAAGATTGTGAATGTACGTAGTCTGATCTAAATGTGTCCATCACTTTTTGTCAGTGGAGCAATTTTACCTTTGAAGAAAATATTTTTCTTTTTTCCGCAAATCTTTACCAACATTACAACACCTACCAGAGAACCTGGCACCCCAGATCCACTTCTACTCCATTTATATTGTGATATAGGCCCTCAGTGGAAACAATGATACAGTAGCGCAACTTCGCGGCAAACTTTCTACATTCGCCGATGGCGAAAGTTTCGGTGAAACGCTCACAAAAATTCGCCTCTTGTTTTGTTTCGCCGAGCATCTCGTTTCGTAGCGTGCCGAGTTCGTCGCTCGTCGCGCGTCGAGTTCGCCGTTTCACTTCAATACTGCACAATCTGTGCAGTGAAAAATATTTTTTAAAATAAATGAATATATATTAAAATATGCCTTTTTAATTTTTCACTATTTTAAATAATAATAACAGATGTTTTTAAGAAGCTGGCAAAATGGGAGGCCTTTTTTTCTTTTGAAAAGATAAGAGTCCAGTAACAATGCAGGGCATGTGTGTAACTAAGTGAAACGCGTGTAAATTGCTCTTCTCATTGACTCCAATGCTAATCAGCGCATTCACACACAAAGCAAAAGATGCCATTTTTTACAATTTTATTTCACATTTCCATACCTCCCAACATTTTGGAAGTAAAAAGAGGGACAGAATTTTTTTTTCTATACGTAGCGCTGCAACATTTTGACCACACCCATTTTTGTGGTCACACCCACTAATTAACATGTTCATTTTACCAAATTTGGCAGGTTATGGAAGTTTGAAAATATTTCTCCTTATCTAAAGTGTTACAAATACAATCAATTACTTATTTTATTATATCAAAATTGTTAAAAAGCATCTTTTTTGCACCTGTTAGCTGTTCTTCTAGGCTCTCTGCCAAAAGCCAATTAAGTTAGAAACTTTGTTTCTTTTTCTGGCTATTCCGTGCAGAGAAAAGAGGGACTTTCCAATACAAATGAAATGAGGGACTGTAGGTTGCGCTGTCAAAAGAGGGAATGTCCCTCCAAAAAAAGGGACCGTTGGGGGGTATGCATTTCACATGGCAGTTTTATCATATTGCACTGTGCGTCAAAACTATTCTGACACGCGTCAAAATAAGCGCGCGTCAACTTGGGCGTGCGACAAAACATCAGCGCGACTCGTTTTGCGAATTTTTGCGCGTTTCATGAATTTCGCTGATAAAACCCTGATGTTGCTGGACTACAGTTACATCTTTAAGCATACCTCAAGCTTTATTATTTGTTACATTACTCTGGGATTTGTATTCAATCGACAACTGAGTACAATTTGGTTGAGCTGTTCCATGCAGCAGGGTTTACTGCCCCTTTAAGGACCCCTCAATCCTCCTGGGTAAAATATCAGCAATTAGCAATGGAGACTAATACATATAAATGATACCTTATAGACATTGTCATATATTTTTTGTTTAAATGGCACATACACCATTGTTAATATTCCAGTAACCTCTGAAAGTGTTTAATGAAAGTTCCCATCCATGTGTAGATCTTGCAAGTCATCTCCACCTCTTTTGTTATGGAGCCAAAACAATGGGTTTACAGAGCACAAATGGCTGTCATGACTAAAATAACATGAAATGGAATGCAACAAAATAATCAGTGCATAACAGACAGGATTTACTTTTTGCAATACTTGTTTGCTTTTAGGTTCTTTAATCCTCTCATTTATCAGATTTTGTTTTCTGATAATTCTTTGTTTTACAATGTTGTCATTTGTTACTGGCAGACTATATCCGTGACCATAAATACAGACATGAAGATATGGAAGGAAGAGGGAATGGAAGGGGGAACAGGAACGTGGTGTCAGGGTAGTGGAGTTTTTTGGCCTGAAGCTTTATTTCAATATGAACACACAACTCTAGGGGGACATGAGAAGGGGTTTAGCCCTCTTCTTCCTCAAGGCTGTCTCGGATTTTGTAGCCAAATAAGGTGGCCATACACAGAGGGATCTGCTCGTTTGGTCTTGTCTCCAAATGAGCAGACCTCACCTTGATATGACCACCTTCAGATGGGTGATATCGAGCTGATCTGATTGGATCATAATGAAAAATACATGGGTGGTCGGATAGCAGAACTGAATCAAAGAACAGATGCCGTCCACGATCTGATAGATTTTTACCCCTGCCCGATCGATATATGGCCAAATATAGTTTATATATATAAATCTTGGTTAGCAGCATTCCACCAAAGTCAGCAAAATACCCAGGTGCTACTCACTAAAATTTTTGTAATCGATAAGAATCCAGAGTAAGTGAGTGCACACTGGGAACCTTTCTGTAGGTTATTTTAAGAACATATATATATATATATATATATATATATATTATTGTTCTTATTATTATTGGTTCACCTAATAAACCCTGCAATATTTAAACGATTGACTTCAAGATTGATTCATATTGGTGTGCTGTCATCGCTATGGATATTTTGTAAATTAAACGACTGGCACCCAGATCTTGCTATATGGTCATGGTTGTGCGCTCCTATCTCGGCTTGTATATATATATATATTTCTCCAAAGGCGTCTGCACTCGCTTCAACTATAACCATTCACTTCCGGGTGCTGTGTCACTTTTTGAAACGTAGAGAAAATCTGTAACGACACGCACTCCGATTCCAAATTTTACAAAATGTATTCAATCTTCAAACATGATAAAAGCACCAACGTTTTGGTCCACGGTCTTGGACCTTTGTCTAGGTGCAATAACTCGTATAGAGAATCAATAAAGTTACACATTATATAACAGATAAAAACACACCCTATTAGTGACGTCATGTTAATTTAACTAATTCAGTACATCATAAAAATTCATGGAAAAAGTATACAATATAAAACAATTTATCGTGTAGCGAGAAAACATCCAAATGAACAATACTCATTGAGACCCTTGGGTGAAACAGTATCAAGGGTCCTAATCCAGAATGTCTCATGTTGCAATAGGAGCCGGGATCTATCGCTGACCCTTCTGGGTATTGGTATATGATCTATCGCTATAAATCTGAACGACGGTAACCGATGTCCAACCTCCAAGAAATGTTTAGCTACTGGTTTATTGGTCTTTTGGTCACGAAAAGCGGTGTTACTAGCTGACCTATGAGCATCAATGCAAAGTCGCAGCATTAACTCTGTTTCCCCCACATAGGATAGCCCACAAGGGCAAGTAATCAGGTAAATTACGTGAGTAGTAGTACATGTAATGTGATGTCGAATCTTATAGCGATGCCCAGTGTGGGGATGTACAAAACTTGTACCTGGTGTCATCGATCTGCAAGACAAGCAGGTTGGACAGCGAAAACACTCCGGTTTATTAGATGGCAACCAAGAAGTGGTTGTTTGGCCCTATAACAATGTATTGGATCGTTTTGAACTAAAAGGTTTTGTAAATTTCGCCCCTGCCTGAACCCCATCATCAGTGGATGTGGACCAGGGTATGTGGCTGAAGTGTGTTCAGTAGGGGGTGGGAGCTACAACAAGGAGCTGGTCACTACTCCTATATGAACTATAAAAAACAAGGGAAAGTTGTGCTCACCACTAATTTTTAAAACCATTAGGCGCGGCTAACCATTAGGCTATATGTATTTTGTGGTCACAGCCTCATTGCACCCAAGCCTAATGGTTTTAAAAATTAGTGGTGAGCACTAGTGATGGGCGAATTTATTCGCCAGGGGCGAATTCCCGCGATTTGCCGCTGGCGAATAAATTCGCGAGACGCCAGCGAAATTTCGTCTGGTGAAAATTCGACGAAAAAACGAGTTGCGCGTCAAAAACGGCGTAACGCGCTGAAGTTGACGCGACGTGCGTCAAAAGCGTGCCGCGACTCGTTTTTGCGAAATTCTGCATTTTTTTAGTAGCTGTATGCACAAAATGTCTCAATGTCTTAAATATATTGATAATGGGTTGAGTGCAGAGGACCTCTTCTATTTGTCTATATATATATATACTGTATATATATATATATATATATATATATATACAGGTATGGCATCTGTGGAAACCTGTTATTCAGAAAGCTCCAATTCCAGAAAGTCTGTCTCCCATAGACCCCATTTTATCCAAATAATCCAAATTTTTAAAAATGATTCCCTTTTTCTGTGTAATAATAAAACAGTAGCTTGTAATTGATCCCAACTAAGATATAATTAATCCTTATTGGAAGCAAAACCAGCCTATTGGGTGGCCACATTAAGGGCAGGAGCACACGGACAGATTCGGGGAGATTTATTTGCATGGCGACTAATCGCCTTTTCTTCTGGGTGACAATCTCCCTGAACTTCGATTACCTCACGAGGAAACTTCAGGAGAAATGAAGTGCCGCGACTGCATTGATTGTTCAGGGAAGGCAGTTCGGGGAGATTGTTACGCAGACGAAAAGACGATTAGTCACAGGCGACTAAATCTCCCCGAATCTGCCCGTGTGCCCCTGCCCTTATAGTCACTTTGCTTATGCAAACAAGGGAAATTTCCCTGTGTTAAGTGCATTTTATAGAGTTCTGAGATTGAGATTAGTTCAGAATTCATTTGGTTACATTCTATGGCTCAGTCATTTGTAAACAGTCAATGCTGAAATCCATGTAATAAAAGAAAACCTCATTTACATAACTATTCAGCGTAGCTGCCCAGAATCCATTATACTGTTCTACCTCCCTCTGATTTGGTTACTGATTAGCAGCAGCTCAGTTTTTCAATAAGTGATTTAATGGGGTTGCTCACCTTTAAATGAACTTTTAGTATGATGTAGAGCAGGGGTCCCCAACCTTTTTTTTTACCCATAAGCCACATTCAAATATAAAAAGAGTTGGGGAGTAGTGATGGGCCAATTTAGTCGCCAGGGGCGAATTTGCGGCGAATTCCCACAATTCACCACCGGAAATCGGAAATTCGAAAACGATGCGACACGCCGAAAACGTGATGAAAATGACGCTATGAAAACGAAGCGCGACTCGTTTCGCAAATTTTTCCACCAATTCGCAAATTTTTCGTCAAAGTGAAACGGGGTAGATTCGCCCATCAGGCAGCCTACAGGAGGCTCTACTTGGCACTATACTTAGATTTTCTGCTATTAAACCTTGCATAAATAAGCTCCTGCTTTGAGGACACTGAGAGCAACATCCAAGGGGTTGGAGAGCAACGTGTTACTCACAAGCTACTGGTTGGGGATCACTGATGTAGAGAGGGATATTCTGAGACAATTTGCACTCTGTTTTATTTTTTTATTATTGTGGTTTTTGAGTTATTTAGCTTTTTAGCAGCTCAGCAGCTCTCCAGTTTGCCGTTGCAGCCATTTAGTTGCTAGAGTCCAACTTGATATTACATGACTGACCAGACACCGGTGTATTGTGCTTATTCTGATTAATGATCAGCCTTGTAGCATCAGCAAATGTGTATGATTAAATGCTCTGTATCATTATTGTTATGGGGCTGCTGAACCTCTGGCCTGGTACAGTCAATCCAGGATATGAAATACAGAATGCCGAGCCATATTCTGTTGTAGGATTTAGCATATTAACAACATTTAATAGTGAAAAAGTGCAGTGTGCAGCTTAGTGGTGAAAATATTGACCACGCCCAATTTATGCTTTTTCACACAAGCGTGGACAAGTTTTCATGGATTTCCTAGTAAACAAGACTTATAAGGGACCAGTTCTGTTGTGGATTGGCAGCAATCATTGCATGAAATAATAATAATAATTCAATCTAATAAAGGTACTTGCATCAGAAACGTCCTACTTCATACAAATTTCCTACCGATGCAGGTGAATCCTAGAAATACCACCAGCTTGATTCAGAGTTAAAAACATGCAATTTGCATCTCTAATTTGCACTTTGCACACAATGTATATTTGGCAAACTGTTAAGCAGTAGACAATAAATATTTACTGTCTCAAATGATATTGACATTTGCATGTTAAAGTGTCACCTTATTAGCCTGGATCAAAGTAAAACTTGAATATATAATGTTGGCATACTGATACTGACACACAAGAGAGCACAAGGAAGAGCGATGAAAAAAAATCTCTGTAGAGGCAGCTTGTGAGCAGTGCCGGTTTTAAAGGGCAAGGAAAGTCTGAAATAGAATAAGGCTAGAAATTCTGTATTTTGTATACTAAACATAAACATGAACTTACTGCACCACAAGCCTAATCAAACAAATGATTTATGCTTTCAAAGTTGGGCACAGGGGGCTGTCATCTTGTAACTTTGTTATACATCTTTGTCTGACACTGGCACTGCACATGCTCAGTGTGGTCTGCTTGAGTTCTGCATGGCTGGTAAGTAAGGCAGGGGCTCCCCCTGCTGTTCATAAGTGATTGTTTCCCTGCCAGAAGCACTAAATGAAGGGAGAATTTCACTGCATACAGTCAGGTTTATTATATAAATGGTACACATTTTAAAATTAAAGTATATTGGAGATAGATTTCTTTTTCATTAAAGAAAGTAAAAATGGGATTTTATTTCTTTGCCTTTCCTTGTCCTTTAAGAACATTGGACCAATTGGGCCCCGCACTTATGGGGGCCCTGCTCCAGTGCAAGCTCTGATTCCTATTCCCTTAATTCCCCAGTTGCCCAGCCTACCCCCATCCCCAACTGGCAGCCATCACTTGGACCGAAGGGAAAGCAGGCACTATTTGCCCATCCAGCTCTTGTGACCCTGCGCAGACAGCAAAGTTCCTTCTAGGGGGCCCCATCAAAATGGTTCCAATTGGGCCCCGCACTTGGTACAGCCAGTCCTGCTTGTGAGGTTCTTCTTTATTTTCCAGCACTGATCACAAAAGAGAGAGGTCTTGAGCAATGCTTTAGATCAGGGGTGCCCAAGAGGTAGATGGGAGTTTACCAGTAGACCTTTAGCTGGTGATCAATAGATCTCAACACTATCAACAAACAGCTTGTCTATATCACCCTCCTATTTCATGCTTTTCATTCAGATATTGTTATGTTAAGGTTACATAAGAGACTTAAATACAGGGACCTGTTATCCAGAATACTGGGGACCCGGGGTTTTCCAGATAACGGATATTTCCTTAATTTGGATCTTCAAACTAAGACTACTAGAAAATCACGTAAACATTAAATAAGCCCAATAGGCTGGTTTTGCTTTCAAGAAAGATTAATTATCTATTAGTTTGGATCAAGTACAAGGTATAGTTTTATTATTACAGAGAAAAAGATTTGGATTATTCGATTACAATAGAACCTATGGAAGGTTGTATTGTTTTTTGACGGAACAGAATGCTAACAATCCTTTTATGGATGTAGATCACAATGGGATAACATTAATAAAAGTAGACCTTGCATTAGTAAACTATGGGCACTACAGCTTCAGACTCTGGCCATCTTTGACAACTTTATAATTGTACAGTTCATTTTATAGTAGTGCAGCCCATCCTTGATGGATGATACAAAACAATACAAAACACGAAACCCAAATAATAATGATATAACAATCAGACAAATTAGACATTGTCCACAAGGTGGGGCTCTATCTCCTTTCAGCATCCCTTTGCTTTACTTGTCTGAAAAATATACTGCTTTTTTTACCAGTAGGTCCTTCCAGCTGACACAAGGTCACCCATTCCGATTTGAAGAAAGGAGGTTCTGCCTAAATATTCGGAAGGGGTTTGTTACAGTGAGAGCTGTGAAGATGTGGAATTCTCTCCCTGAATCAATCAAACAGACTGATATATTAGATAGCTTTAAAGGAGAATTCAACCCTCTAGGAGCAAAAATCTTTCCCCCCTCCCCTGAGTAGCTCCCCCACCCGAAAGTCACAAACTTTCTGAAAAAAAGATCAGAAAGTTTTGACTTTCGCGTGCATGCGCAGTTGGAGGCATTTGCTGGTACGGAGCTACTGCGCATGTGTGCGAATTTCACAAAGTTTCCGATTTCTTTTTTCAGCAACTTTCTGTGCATGCCGAATTCTATTTTTTCATTAAAGGACAAGGAAAGTGTAAAATAGAATAAGGCTAGAAATGCTGTATTTTG
>CM044443.1:123861604-123875145 GCA_024363595.1 Xenopus borealis | reverse complement strand
CTGATCATCAATAGTTTTTTATAACTTGTGTGTGTGTGTGGGGGGGGTTGCTTTTTTAGCACTGATGTCTGTGTGGTCTTTTAACTGTGATGTGTAGTGGGTGGGATCCGAGGTGGGGCACGGACTCCAGGGCGGGGGGGCCTGAAAATTCTGGCAGCCCTGGTGCCCAGGTCAGACTGGGGGGATCCAGGGCCCATTGGGCCTGCTGCCTTAGGAGCCCCTACACCCCGAGCTGCAACTCCCTCTGCCCCCCACCCTTACCTATTCCTTCATGCAGCAGAGACCAGGGCCATGTAGGGAGGTAGATAGAGCTGCGGTGCTTCAAATAGCCCGCACTTTTGGTTGAGGGTACAATTTTGCCCCAATAGGTGCCCTTTAAGCTTACTTTTAGTATGTTACAGAATGGCCAATTATAAGCAACTATTCATTTGGTCTTCATGATTACATTTTTATAGTTAATTTAATTATTTGCCCTTTACTTCTGACTCCTTCCAGCTTTCAAATGTGTGGTAACTGACCAGATCTAAAATCCAATGCTCTGTAAGTCTATAAATGTATTGATAAAGGTGGACAACCCCTTTAAAGGACAAGGAAAGTGTAAAATAGAATAAGGCTAGAATTGCTGTATTTTGTATACTAAACATAAACATGAACTTACTGCACCACAAGCCTAATCAAACAAATGATTTATGCTTTCAAAGTTGGCCACAGGGGCTGTCATCTTGTAACTTTGTTATACATCTTTGTCTGACACTGGCACTGCACATGCTCAGTATGGTCTGCTTGAGTTCTGCATGGCTGGTAAGTAAGGCAGGGGCTCCCCCTGCTGTTCATAAGTGATTGTTTCCCTGCCAGAAGCACTAAATGAAGGGAGAATTTCACTGCATACAGTCAGGTTTCTTATAAAAACAGTACACATTTTAAAATTAAAGTATATTGGAGATAGATTTCTTTTTCATTAAAGAAAGTAAAAATGGGATTTTATTTCTTTGCCTTTCCTTGCCCTTTAAAGTGGGATTGAAACCCAACCATAAGACTGTTCCACGGCACACCCCCCCCCTTCTTTTCTGTAGAAGCTGAAATAAAACGTAATTACACAAGCTGGCATTAGTAATGGACGACTCTTACAGGAAACATGCAGCATTCTTAGAAATGATGTAGAGATCTAACAATAAAAGAGTGAATGTTATCATTTATTAAAACAAGTTGTGATCACGTAGTTGCAGAGTTCATTTGGGTTGAAAAAAAGACAATTTCAAGCTATTAATGTATCGCCCAACATCGCTGACCCCCCCCATTAGCCAGAAAGAAAAATGCCAATAGAATAATCAGAAACAGAGCTGAGCAGTTCGAACTACAGAAGACACAAAAGAAAAACTATATTTATGGCTGAGGAATAGCATTATTTGATAGGTCTAGTAGCTAACAGCAACCAATTAGCCGCTTTGTTATAAGGGTTACTGTGTGATTTTAGTGAATTTATAGCAGATTGGGCAGCATGGAGTCAGGATATTCACATCTAAAGACGCGCCCTTTATCACTAATGAGCCATAGGAATCCAGCATCGTGGCTGACATACTTAAAGCAGTTACAGATGTCTATCTGAATCCATGAGGTTCCTCTGGGGTTCTTGGGGCAGATCCCTTCTCTGAAGATAAAAGCAAATATCAATGGTTAGATAGTGGCACGTAGCATACAAGACACTGTAGCTTCATAATAAATGTAATTCCTGTATGTAATGTACACCCTACTGTATAAGGATATTAAGAATCACTGTAGAATTCCTTCACTATATCCAGTTTACTGAACTCTTAGGTGATAACTTATATCTTCATATTTTAAACTGGGGGTGCATTACATTTAAAGGAGAAGAAAAGCTCCAATCCATGGAGGGTGGCAAATGTTAAGGCACAGGCCAAGGATTATAATTACTCACCTAATACTCTGGGCCAGGGGCACTTGTGAACAAGCGAGTCGTGATATCATTATATATCTGTTGTTTCTAATATCCCTTTAAACTGAAGTAAGGGACTCTTCTACCATATTTCACCTTGGCCTTTGCAACTTACAGGGTTGCGATGTTATGAAAAATAAATCCAGCGTAATAAACAATAATGATCTACAATAGAAATACTTTTAATGTGGACCACCATCTTAGGATAGAGTCCTGCACGGGTCCATTTTTTGGGACCCATACCCGACCTGTACCCGCAACCTGCAATCCGCAACCCGCAACCCGGACCCGCATTCTATCCCGCTTGGACCCGCGACCCAACCCGACCCTCAAATACCTTCCTACCTGACCACCGAGAATCAGGAAGTGCTGTCATTGTAAAGTGACATCATCCGAAGTAGCCATGATCAGAAAAAAAGGAGTAAAACAGGAAGTGCTGTCATTGTAAACCGGAAGTGACATCATTGGAAGTAGACATGCTCAGAAAAAAGGAGTAAAAATTGCTATGGAGAAGATCCCGCAAACCCACAGAACCACCGACCCGCTTCTATACCCGCACCCAGAACCTCTACATGCAACCCGCAGGGTACCACAGGATTTTGCGGGTTACCCGACCCGCTGCAGGACTCTACTTTAGGAAACCTCTCCCAGTCTCCAATTCTGAGACTGATGAGATTATGGACTGAGTGTGAGAGTTCCATCTCTTCTGGATTATTATGTATTATAGTAGAAAAACATAAAACTCCATTATATATTTCCATTTATTCAGTAGCTTACAGAAATAAAACAATTGTGGAGAAATCTACAAACTTCTGCTTGAGCCTCCTTATCCCATTACCTTTTGTACACAGCGCCACCTGTATTCACACCAAAGACTGAACCATCAGTTCCAACCTCCACCATCATCAGGCTGCCTTCAACACTAGTCCATGAGGTACCCTGGCATGAGTTTGGGGTCACCTGGTTACGATAAAGGATCTCATTGGTGCTGGTGACTCCCCAGCAACCAAGAGGACCGCAGGCGTAATGCTTCAGGTTCCCTTCAATCTGGACATGGGGTAAGGAAGTTGCAGAGGAGGTAGTTGCATCCTGGTTCAGGCAATAAACATCATTGTTAGCATTGGTTCCTGAAAGGAATTTATTACCCCCAGCATCTATCTGCTTCAAGCTTCCTGTTGGTAAAAGAGCACATGATGATATAACTACTTGCTGTGAGCAGCCTTCCACTCCTATCCATAGAATTGCTAAATTCTGCTTCCTTTTGCAGTGCTTAGTCTAGAGTCCAACATGGGTCCAGTCTAGCAGGTCTGTGCCTAAAATGAAACCACTGACCCACATCCTGACCTGCACCTGCCACCCCACTATGACCCAATACCCAGTCTACCTAACGCACCTGGTCCACAAAAATGTAACTTACCTTCCGACCCAGGGCCCACAAAACTGGAAGTGAAAATCTTCCTGTTGGGCATCAGCCCTCATAGACACCACTGCCTGTCTGGGTTAGGGGGAGGTATGTGCTGGGGCATTGGGGCAATTGTTTCACAATGGGGGACCTTGAGTGATGACCCCAATTGACCCCAAACATCCAAGTCCGATGTTGCTCTTATGATTGTGGGTCTGCACCTTGCACTGCATATAAATAGAGAGAGCAGAGCAGAACAGCACAAGCAGACACAATGTAGCTCTGTCCTTTATACTAGGGGATATATAAATTACAGGGATAAGAAGCAGCCTGAGACTGCCAGCAATCCCTAACATATACAGTATGTCTGAATGATATGCAAGTTAAAGGACATGTAGGAGTCAGATAGGAGTGAAGAAAAGTGCTTATTCGCTCCCTTTGCTTCTGTCTGCAGGGCAGGGAGCAAAGTGCAAAAACATGGCAGCTTGCACCCTTTCTACACTTCTTGCCCTGCAGGTAGTAAATTACCCTATTGTGTTGCTATCGATCCCATCTCTGGATGAAACTATTCTTATCTGCCCTTTCTGCATTTCACAATTGCTCCTCACACTCCCTCTCACATCTCTGCTGCTTCTCCCCACTGCATTGGTTACACCTTTCAAGATGTTGGTCTTCTCCAACATGTTCTGTCTGTTTTACATATACAGTATGGTTTGCCAGCTAAACAAGAGGTCTCACACTCATTACCTGTTACTTGTCTCCAGTCGAAATTAATCAGTTTGTAAATGTAGCTAGATCTGTTGACTCCCCAGACTCCAGCTGGTCCCACAGTCACATGAATGAGCCTCCCTTCAATCCGCACCCACTGGTTTGAGTGCCAAAAGTAAATAGTTTCATCATCTGCCACCCCGTATACTTCTCCATTGCCCGCATCCAACTGCTTCAACCTCCCAGGCATAACTGTGCATGGCAGTTCTGAAAAGTGATAGATAGATAGATAGATAGATAGATAGATAGATGATAGATAGATAGATAGATAGATAGATAGATAGACAGATAAATAGTGTGTTATTGATAGAGGCAAGTACGATGTGAGTTTTGGGGGGCACAAAGCAGATTAGTTGTCCTGGCCTCTCCTTAAAGGGGTTGTTCACCTCTGAGTTAACTTTTAGTATAATGTAGAGAGTGATATTCTGAGACAATTTGCAATTGGTTTCCATTTTTTATCGTTTGTGGTTTTATAGTTATTTAGCTTTTTGTTCAGTAGCTCTCTATTTTGCAGTGTCAGCAATTTGGTTTCTAGGGTACAAATTACTCTAGAAACCCTGCACTGATTTGAATAAGAAACTGGAATATGAATAGGAGATGGACTGAATAGAATGATAAGTAATAAAAAGTGACAATAACAATACATTTGTAGCCTTACAGAGCATTTGTTGTTTAGATGGTGTCAGTGACCCCCATTTCAAAGCTGCAAAGAAACAGAAGAAAATTGCAAATCATTAAAAAAACTATGAAAAATAAATAATGAAGACCAATTGAAAAGTTTCTTATAATTGGCCCTTCTACGATATACTAAAAGTTAACTTGAAGATGAACCACCCCTTTAAGCTTCTGTTAAGGCTTTACCTGAAATTCTTGTGGCTTCCCTACAAAGAGACCTGTAGGGAAGCTCCTTAGTGGGGACATGCAAAGTGACATTTGTTTGGAACACTACCAGACTACCTTGATGATTTTTGCGGGTACTGTGAAATACAGTAGGTCGTTATGATAAGAAGGGACAAAATTTCTGAAGCAATAACCCACCAAATGCTTGCCTTCCAACAGCAGAAAATTGGTTACTAGATTGAGAGCAAGCTATGTGCCTGTTATTACTCTTATCTGTAATATTTTGTGGATTCCTTTATGCTTGAGACGGGTTGAGGTGTAGAAACATAAAAAAAGACAGAGATCCTTTTTGTTACCTGCAGTGGCTCCTGTGTAGAGCAGGAATAGGCAGATGAAGCTCAGCATTGTTGGTTTTGGTTCAGACATAAGGAACAATAACTTGGGCTGCAATATTTAAACATTCCCATTTACTCCTCCCTCACAGCCAAAGGAGCAGAGACAAAGGGCAGTGAGAGGAACATTGTTGCCTCGGGACGATTTGTTTTTTTGGGGAAATGAATCTCAATAACAGCTCTGCCCTGCTGATTTTGGAACCATTACAACACAGCTGCAGAATTACTCAACCATATAACAGGTGCAACTGTTTTGTGAGCTAATAATTATAACACCTTGTGTGAGTAAGAATATTATTTTCTTATTACTTATATTGCACCCACACCATTTACAGAGAAAATGCAGTTCCATCAATCATCAGAAGAATTCTATTCTAGTCTTCAGACCACAGGCACACAAATACACACTGGAGGCAATTCATATAGTGCCGGGTTTAAAGGGCAAGGAAAGGCAAAGAAATAAAATCCCATTTTTACTTTCTTTAAAGGACAAGGAAAGTGTAAAATAGAATAAGGCTAGAAATGCTGTATTTTGTATACTAAACATAAACATGAACTTACTGCACCACAAGCCTCATCAAACAAATGATTTATGCTTTCAAAGTTGGCCACAGGGGGCTGTCATCTTGTAACTTTGTTATACATCTTTGTCTGACACTGGCACTGCACATGCTCAGTGTGGTCTGCTTGAGTTCTGCATGGCTGGTAAGTAAGGCAGGGGCTCCCCCTGCTGTTCATAAGTGATTGTTTCCCTGCCAGAAGCACTAAATGAAGGGAGAATTTCACTGCATACAGTCAGGTTTCTTATAAAAACAGTACACATTTTAAAATTAAAGTATATTGGAGATAGATTTCTTTTTCATTAAAGAAAGTAAAAATGGGATTTTATTTATTTGCCTTTCCTTGCCCTTTAATGAAAAAGAAATCTATCTCCAATATACTTTAATTTTAAAATGTGTACCTTTTTATAAGAAACCTGACTGTATGCAGTGAAATTCTCCCTTCATTTAGTGCTTCTGGCAGGGAAACAATCACTTATGAACAGCAGGGGGAGCCCCTGCCTTTTTTAATATGACTGAAAAGTTCTTAAAGGAACAGTAGCACCAAAAAGTGTCATAAATTAACAAAAATTACTGTCACCCTGCACTGGTAAGGGTTGTGGCAGATGGGGAGATTAGTCAGCCAGCAGCAAATCTTCTCTACTGGGGGTGAAATGCCTTCCCTCCAGCAAGAATAAGAATCGACAACAGGATGGAATATGAATCGCTTCGGATCTCTGAAGTTGCCTAAAATTTCCTTGTGATCTAATGTATCATCCAGAATGACTTCATAAAGAGAGAATTCCACACCTTCACATCTCTCACGGTAAAAAACCTAATTTCTTCTAATCGGAATGAGGGACCTTGCACCAGCTGGTGAATAAAGCATTAGAGAGATTATTATATGATCCCCTTATTTATTTATATATTTAAACGCTGCATGGAAGTTCGCACTCACAGGACTTATTTGAAAAATAGTTATTTATTAAAGAAAAAAGAACTAACGTTTCGGCTAGATCCCTAGCTAGCCTTTCTCAAAGTTGATGTGCCGGCTTCTCATATCCTATTTATATATATATATATATTTATCATATCACTCCTCCAGCGCCTCTTCTCCAGCGTGAACATCCCCAATTTGGCCAGTCTTTCCTCATAGCTAAGATTTCCCATACCTTTTACCAGCTTAGTTGCCCTTCTCTGTACCCATGTCGTTCACTCGACAGGTTTAAAGATTTCGGACGGCTGCAGATGATATCTCTGCATGTATTGCTGATCTGACAATTTTCAGTGGGAGACTGTCACCAGCTTTTGTTGGACATAAACTTTCGTACAGGGCAGGGCCTGTTCTTTTACTACTTTATTAGGCAGGTTGGAGATGGGGACGCACGATCATTCATCCGATATTGCAGGTAGAACTTTGCGTCTATGGCCAGCTTTAGAATAGCACTTATCAATTTTAAATTCACTTATTTTAAAATTTTACCTGTCCTTTAAATATATTTACAGAATGGAATAGATAAAGATTTAGCACTGACTGAGTATTATTACTCTGTTAAAAATGTAACTAAACTACACCAAGTATATAAGAAGAGCTAAGGCACTATTTGTGTTCGCAGAAGGTTCAAAAAAGGACTTCCAGCAGCTAAGCATATGCTGGCTAAGTATTTTATAACTCCTTCCCGACACAATGCTGTATAATTAGTTTAGCTTTTATCGATTTGCAATACAGAATCTCTGAACTCTCTTCGCTCATTTGAAAGATACTGGGAACTGGGGAACTTAGGAGTACACCTCAGGGGAATTTCACCAGGAAAATAAAACAAAAAGTTTTGCAGTAACAAATAATAATCTTTATATAGCAGAAAAAAAATATGCAAACACTCACAATGCAATTATAAACCTTGCACCTCTCCTTTGAATAAGGTAGTTACTCCCTCACACCAGGTACACGATCAACACCTGTCCTCACACAGGGGACCCCACACTGGTGAAAGACATCACAGATAGAGGAACAGGAAAACACAACTTTTTATGGAACTCTAAGCTTTTTCCAAGCTGAGAGCAGCGTGGTCCCTTTTTGAAAGAGATCTGGTCAGTCTTACTAGGCAGTACTTTCACTCTCTTTGTTGTTGATACATCCAGGGTTCCAAACCTTTCCTCCTGCCCAAGCTCCATGCTGATTCTGGTTGGATGCCACAACAGGGCTCCTTTATCATCTCAGCTGGTCCACCCCGTTGATTTGGCTCCAAAACGCTGGCTCTTCCTGGGTCCCCCTCTTTTCCCAGTTGTGCAGCCTATTAGGTTACACCCCTGCCTGTA
Source organism: Xenopus borealis (assembly GCA_024363595.1). Classification (NCBI taxonomy): domain Eukaryota; kingdom Metazoa; phylum Chordata; class Amphibia; order Anura; family Pipidae; genus Xenopus; species Xenopus borealis. The sequence continues at coordinate 123,866,931 of CM044443.1, read as the reverse complement.
AATAGGCTTGATGATGTCACAGAGTTTTCTCATCCCCCTACAACAGAAATACTCAATTTTGTTTACCCACAAGCCACATGTAAAAAAATATTGGAGTGCAACACAAGCATGAAAAAAGGTTCTGGGGGTGCCAATTATGTGATTGACTATTAGTAGCCCCTGTTTGGACTACCAGCCATCAGGAGTCTGTTTGGCCATACACTTGGTTCTTATGCAAACACAACTTGCCCCAAATTGAGTAATTCAAAAATAAGCACCTGCTTTGAGGCCACTTGGGGAAACATCCAAGGGGTTGGTAAGCAACACGTTGCTCACAAGTCACAGGTTAGGGACCATTACCTACAACATCAGCAAGTATAGTCAGCTTACAGTCATGAAGCCAAAGAGGTTTCCAGAAATGTGCTTTCGGGTATGGCAGCATCCTAGGCACTTAAATGACATGTAAACCCCCTCCACAAAAATGTAATCAGTGAACAGTCACTTTAGTTATTTAGATAACTGCCACTCTGGTTGTTAAAATGTTAACAGTAAGGCTGCAGCATCCCCTTCATCACTTAAGAATTGTTTTTCCTCCTCTAGCCCACTCTGACCCTGACCCGAATAACTTACTTTGGCTGTTGGCTCATGAGCATGCTCAATTCTTCTCAGCTCAGATTGCTAAACACACCCTCCAGTCTAAAAGCCAATAAAGAGATTGCATTGCTGGTTCCCATAGAAACTCTAGCTGTCTGATGCTGTTTTATTCTCCTAACCACCTCTCCTAAGCTCAGCTTAATCATTACAGTGCTCAACCTCAGCAGAACTTTTAATCCTGAATTCATGCTTTAAAGCAGACACGTCTCAATGTTACCGATGATGTATCATATGGAAAACGGCTGCTGGGTGAAAGCTACTCTTTGTTTTAGGAGAATGTGATGGCAAATGTAGGGGGTGTATGCAGTACAAACGATGTGGCTTGGGCGGGGAAGATATGCCCAACTTATATACATGGTAGGAAAATACAGGCTTTACATGTCCTTTAAAGGACAAGGAAAGTGTAAAATAGAATAAGGCTAGAAATGCTGTATTTTGTATACTAAACATAAACATGAACTTACTGCACCACAAGCCTAATCAAACAAATGATTTATGCTTTCAAAGTTGGCCACAGGGGGCTGTCATCTTGTAACTTTGTTATACATCTTTGCAAGACCAAGACTGTGCACATGCTCAGTGTGATCTCACTGCATACAGTCAGGTTTCTTATAAAAACGGTACACATTTTAAAATTAAAGTATATTGGAGATAGATTTCTTTTTCATTAAAGAAAGTAAAAATGGGATTTTATTTCTTTGCCTTTCCTTGCCCTTTAAGCATGTCCCATTCATATAGAACACCAGAGGGAAAGAGAAAATCTAAAGCTAAGTTACCAAAATGTTCTTTTCCTGAAGCATTCCATGGAAGTATTTTTTCATTGTTTTCTATTCCAGTGGGAAGCCTTAGTCAAAGCACAAGGGGAAGAAGTGGACCATCCTAAGGGGTAAATTTATCAAAGAGTGAAGTTCCGCCACTAGAGGGAAATTCCGCCGCTCTCCATTCATTTCTATGGGATTTATGAAAAGTCTATTCATCAATGGGTGAAGTGAAAGTTCACCCTTTGATAAATATGCCTTTAAAAATCCCATAGAAATGAATAGAGAGAGGCGGAATTTCCCTCTAGTGGCGGAATTTCACTCTTAACTTCACTCTTTGATAAATATACCCCTTAGTGTTCACGAAATTCCATTCCTATAGCGTGCCATGGAATGGACCAGGAAAAGAAAATCATGGTAACTTGGTTATAGATTTTCTCTTTTCTGCATTTCTATTTCATGAAATGAGGGTGACAAGTCAGGACTGTGAAGGTTGGGGGTATGCAGTTGCAATGGGTTGTGGCCTGTGTTTACCAGTGCACAAGCAAAACAAATGACATTTTCAGATCTACGTATAATATTGATTTATAGTGATGGGCGAAACTCCCGCGTTTGTCTTCGGCGAAAAATTCGCGAATTGGCGAAAAATTCGCGAAACGAGTCGCGCGTCGTTTTTGACGTGCGTCGCGTCATTTCTGACGCGTCGCGTCGTTTTCGGTGCGTCGCGTCAAAAACGACGCGCGACTCGTTTTTGGCGGCGAATTTTTCCGCGCTAACTTTTCCTGGCGTTTCGCGAATTTATTTGCCAGAGGCAAATCGCGGGAATTCGCCCCTGGCGAATAAATTCGTCCCTTAACTATTGATTTATATGAATTATCACTTACACTAGTATAACATTATGGGAGCTATCATAACAATATAAATGACAAAATTCTATTTTTCATTTTCACCACAAAATCCAAATTTTTAGTAAAAAAAAATTTTTGGGGGGGGGATTTATTGTACCCCGAGGATGGAAAAAGCCTGAATCCGAAAATCCGGTGTCTCAGACCTGCCAAGGCTGTATATTAGTCAATGGGAGAAGTCCCGAAGATATTCTGATCTGCTCTGGGTTTTGTGCAATATTTCAAAGATTTTGTGGTTTTCAGGCAAAAATCTGAAAAATTTGTATGATTAAAATTTTTCACAATTTTTTGAAATGTTTTCCCACACAGGAAAATTTCCTGAAAAAGTATTGATAAATAAGTGGGAATAACCTGTGCGGATCTGTAGTAGATTTCAGAAAATAGTGAGATATTTTTATAATAGTGAGCTTTTAGTAAATAACCCCTTATGTGTAACTATTTGAAGCAGGCTTTACTGTGAGCTCTCTGGGTTTACAACAGACTTGACAGTATAGACTCAGGATAGGGACATCTAATGACGCGCCCATTCTCAGCAATAAGCCACAGGAATCCAGCGTCGTAGCTGACATGTTTGAAACTGTTAACAAGATCCAGTTCTTTCCATTCGGTTCCCACAGGATTCTTAGGGCTGACTCCCACTCTATAAAAGAAAGAAATCATTTTGATTAGATAATGGCAGAATCCATCAGAGGAACCACCTTGAGTTATCACCATATAATACACAAAAGCCGTAAATATCTTGTAAATTATATCCTTATAAACGGTGAGTTCTGATGTCATTTCTGTCACATGACTCACTGAAACTTGTGTATTATAATAAATAAAGTACCCCCAGTTGCAAAATATGAGGATATTAGGAATAGTGGGGAATTAAAAAAAATTTGAATTCGAATTTTTTATGCGCAATTCGATTGATCAAATAGGGAAAATTCGGATTCGAATCGAATATTCGAACGATTTTTAAGTAATCGATCGAATTTTTCTTATTCTATCTTAGGGAATGATCCCCGTTTCGGTAGGTTTAATCTGGCGAAGTAGGTGATCGAATTTAAATTTAAAGGGGAAGTATTCGACCACTGAATTTTTGAATATTCAAATAAAATTTAATTCAAATATTCGAATCAGGTCGAATTTTCCTAATTTGCATTCGAAATTCGAATCTTTTTGAAAATTCGATCGAATATTCGAATCCTTCACGTGAATTAATGGGAATTTAGTAAATCTGCCCCTGAGTGTCACGATTACGGTACTTCAAGTGGCACGAGATTTTAGTTGAGGCTATTAGGGGTCTCTCACACACCTTGCACATGGGTTTGACTAAAACAAAAACTCCCCAAACAGCAACACACAAAACTCATACAAAACCTGCTGCCACCAATCTCAGGATTGTGATTCCACAGGCAATAAAACCAGGCCCGGACTGGCAATCTGTTGGTTCTGGCAAATGCCAGAGGGGCTACTATAAGGTCCCATAGAAAGTCAGTATTTAGTGGGCTGGTGGGGGCTGTTTGGACCTCTATGTGGGGTGATTGGGCCTCTATGTACATGAAATGCCAGGGCCTATTTAATTCTCAGTCCAGACCTGACTAAAAGGTTAACCAGCATATACACTAGCAGACTAGCATTTCCATTCATCATGCAGAGGGCTAAGGGGTTGTTTAGAGCATCAAAGATGAACGTATTAGATTTTATATTTCAAATTATAAAAGCTATAACAGTGCAAATAAACAAAAAGATGGTGCTAAAAGTCTTACATTGAGAATTACAAACAATTTATAAAATAAATAAATCCCCACAGATATGGGTGCTCCTAAGTAAATTCAAGGTTTAATCAGAAGAATTGACTATTCATGATTGATTTCAGGGGCATTAGGTTACTGGACAGACTGGACTGAGAATTAAAATAGGCCCTGGCATTTCAGGTACACAAGAGGCCCATCAGCCCACATAGAGGCCCAAACAGCCCCCACCAGCCCACTAAACACTGACTTTCTATGGGACCTTATAGCAGCCCATCTGGCATTTGCCCTAACCCACAAATGGCCAGTCCGGGCCTGCTGGACACTCATCTCTGCCTTAGGAATGTAAGGGGGCGTGGCCTATCAGGACACAGATTGTGTTTTTTATGACCTCCTTTCAGCAGGGACGGGACCAAGAATATAATAATCACAACTCCTCATAGGGACATGGTGAGAAATTAAATTATATTCATCAGTAATTAGTTTTCCCATGGATTCCATAGATATTGATCATCAATACTGTTTGACCTACCCCTGCCCAGATATTCATGTTTGGACTAGTTTGAAAGCTAATCTTACATTGGAACCATCACCAACATTTTATACTGCTGGTACAACAGGTATGGATTTTGGGATGATAAATATGTTTGAGTATAGGTTATAGTGTAACCTCCACATCACCTATGAGGGGCCTTAATGTGAACTCCCTTCCTTGGGATTTTACCCCTCCACATGGAATGGTTATCAGCCAGGAGCAGGGTAGCACAGACTCTGACCCCTTTCCTCATTGCTTATTCCAGACCTAGTGAAGAGAGGTCCGTTACGTATCTGATTTTGGAATTGACAGAAATGTTTTTTCATGATAACATGACCTGTTTTATTAACTCTTATGGGTCCTGTATCATGACACTGGGCTGCATTGGACCCACAAGAGAACCTTAAGTAAAGCATCTACAACACATCTTTGTTTGAACAGCATGGTGAGACAAAAACAGTACTGGAAAACTGCATTGTTTAGTAATGGTAAGTGAGATTGCTCTTGCCATGAAAACTCCTAAAATGAACTTCCACTATTCCACCCCACCCAGCCTCCCTGTAAATTATCTGAACTTGGCTGAAAAGTAGAGGAAGTCAAGGTCATTAGCCATTTCATCTTTCCATCCACTGCTTTGTGTTTGCAGAGAAGCTTTACTCCCACGTACAGGGCCGCCATCAGGGGGGGACAAGTGTCGCGGGCCCGGGGCTGAAGGGGGGCCCGGCAGTGCTGCATTTTCCGAAGAGCCAGGCCCCCC
>CM044443.1:123829186-123842790 GCA_024363595.1 Xenopus borealis | reverse complement strand
CAGATATACAGTAATATGTCTGTCTGCACAAACACTTTTCCTCACCTGATACTCGTATCCACTCAAAATCCTGCAGCCTGTAAATTAAGTTCTGCTTGTTGACCGCCCAAATTCCTGCTGGTCCCACAGTCACATGTGAAGCGTTTCCTGAAATGCGTTTCCAACTATTTAAGTGCCAGAAGTATATATTGTCATCGTCTGACACCCCAAAAACCTCTCCATTCCCGGCATCCAGCTGTTTCAGCCTCCCGGGCATTACTGTGCAGGACATTTCTGTTTATTAACAAGAGAGAGAAGCAACTGTAAATGGAAAAACTGCTTGTATTTATCTTCTTCACTGACCCCCGAGAAAATAATTGTATAGTTGTTCTAATTGCTTCTTCTAGCAGCTATGCAGATATATGCAGCAGATATAAATAAAGTATATATATAATGATTATGTCACACCCCCCTACTCGTCTTGTTTTGTTTCCCCGCCAACTGTGTTATTTAACATGGTGGATGTGTTTGTTTTTGCACTTTGAGAAAATGTTAGCCGAAATGTTAGTTGTGCCTTTGAGGACATTGTTAATAACATTTTTGCTAAGACCTGTGAGTCTGACTTCTGTACGGAAAGGCAGATGCCTGTGAAAGGGTAAGTCAACCCCAAAATAAAAATTTGCTTAATAAAAGAAAACATCATTCTAATATACATTCATTGCAAATGTTCTCCAGATTTTAAGTTATTTCTATATGTATTGTTGTTAAAAGCAGCGTTTGTCCCTTTCTATCGTCTGCACTGGTGGTTTAGACTGTTGATACAATGTAAGACAAGGCAGCTAATTAACAGACCTGTCTTTGCTGGCAAACCAAGACTTTTGCAACAATATTTAAAAAGTAAAAAATGAGAGTCAAGCCAATGCCGCTTGCAATATCAATTGTTTTTACAAATAACTTTAAAAACACTGAAAATTTGTAATGAATGTATATTAGAATTATGTTTTCGTTTATTGGTCTTTTTTTAATTTTGGAGCTGACTTGCCCTTTAAACCATATGCAGAAATGACATGGAACACACAATTTCTTATTCCATGCAAAGCAGAGGAGATAGTGATGAGCAGAAATACACAAATGGCAGAATAGATTAAGTATTACCTGCAGCAGCTCTGGTGTAGAGCAGTTGTAAGAAGATGAGGAGCAGCATGTCGTCTTTTATTCGAGATAAAAGAATAATCTGGACTATAAATTCCTTCTCTCGTATAAATAAGATCATCGTGCTCCTCCCTTCCCAGACAGAGGGGCAGAGACTGGGGGCAGTGCAGTGAGAGCCGTGATAGAGACAGTTATTAGCTGGAGGTTCATGAGATGGAGTAAAGATATTGCAAGGCAACCTACCTACTGACTTAACATAGTAACATAGTAAGTTAGGCTGAAAAAAGACTCGCGTCCATCAAGTTCAACCTTTTTTTTTATTTTTTAACTGCCTAACTGCTAGTTGATCCAGAGGAAGGCAAAAACAACCCATCCTAAGTCTCTCCAATTTGCCTCAGAGGGGAAAAAAATTCCTTCCTGACTCCAAAAAGGCAATTGGACCAGTCCCTGGATCAACTTGTATAATGAGCTATCTTCCATAACCCTGTATTCCCTCACTTGCTAAACACCATCCAACCCCTTCTTAAAGCTATCTAATGTATCAGCCTGTACAACAGTTTCAGGGAGAGAATTCCACATCTCCACAGCTCTCACTGTAAAAAATCCCTTCTGAATATTTAGGTGGAACCTCTTTTCTTCTAAACGGAATGGGTGACCTTGTGTCATCTGGAAAAACCTACTGGTGAATAAAGCATTTCCCTTTGGTGAAAAATGTATGAAACTGCTAAAAAAATTGGCGAAACGCAACCATTTTTTATGCCTGCAATAATTTTTCTCATTCCAAATGCATTAAAGTCAATGGGCATCTTTTCTTGTGGTGACTTTTTGTCTCTGTGACTTTTTTTTGTCCAAATGCATTCAAGTCAATGGGTGTTTTTACTTAAATGACGAATTCTTTGTCCAAATGCATTCAAGTCAGTGGCCTTTCTTCTTATGGTGACTTTTTTTTTTCGTCTCTGAAACATTTTTTTCTTGGAGACTTGTTTTGTAGCAGCACATTTTTTCTGCAGTGTAGCAGAAGGCACAAGGAGTGATGGAAGAAGAGATAAAGGATAAGTAAACCTTAAAAATTAGTGAATGTAAAATTGATGAGAATGGCATCCGTTTTTGGACGACGGCGTCAGTTTTTGGACACCTTCACAAATTCATTGGTGAAAATGCAGCCGATTTTTTGGACGCCAGTGAATTTTCAGGGGTGATTCGCGAATGTATTCGCAGGTAATTGTCACAAATTGGCTCCTGGTGAATAAATTCGCCCATCGCTAGAAAGTATTGGTATTGGGTGAGATGGGAGATTTCAGCAGCAAGGTAAGGAGGTAGAGGGCAAATTGTGAAAGGAAAGGGCACAGATGGTGACTAGTGGACCATGAAGAGGTTGATAGTGAAGAACTGCCATTTTATTCTCTTTCCTGCTAGACCAGGTCTGCAACTCTTTTTTTTCTTCTTCTGAAAAACTGTATTCAACCCACGTGAACAGAGTTCAACCCTCATGCAAACCCAAGGCAACATATTTCTGAAATTCCGGTACATCATTATTCATTAATTCCTCAAGATCAGCCGTTATCCGGTATTTTCATTTTTTTATTATAATGTTTATTCCACACCATATGTTTCTTGTTGCTGCTCTGCATATTTGTACTTCTCTTCTGTTTGGCTCCCTTACTCTTCTCTCACACACATCTCATTCTGGTTGACACTAGTCCAGTTATTTATACAGCCGGATTATAATTATTTTGATAATAAATCATCGTTCAGCAGTTGGAACTCTAGTCACCAAAATCCGCACGCAAACCCAGGATTACACATTTCTAAAAATTCCAGCCCATCATTATTTTTTAACTCATAAATCTGTTTTTATATTTTTATACTGAACTCCTCTTTCTATTCAGGTCTCTCCTATTCATATTCCAGTCTCTTATTCAAATCAATGCGTGGTTCTGATATTGCAATCCAGGTTTCTGATATTGCAAGCTGGAGAGCTGCCGAATAAAAAGCTAAATAACTCAAAATCCATAAATAATAATAAATGAAAACCAATTGTAAATTGTCTCCGAATAGCACTCACACTATAAGTTAATTTAAAGGTGAACAACCCCTTTAAAGTTAAACGCACTATAAGCATTCTATAAGACCCGTCTATGAGACAACACTGTGGAACATGCTGGCCATGCAGTTTGTGTGCGTTTCTATTGGAGCGTCTCTAAAAATGCCTGTAAGGTTGGATGCTCCTATAGTGTCACCTTGTGGTAGAAAATCATAGTGTTCCCCATCCTTTGAATGCTACTTAGTAAAGTCCACAGTAAACCGGAATAAAGCATTTTTTTTGTAAGTTAAAGGGATGGATCACCTTTAAGTTAACTTTTAATATGTTATTGAATGGTTAATTGTAAGCAACTCTTCAACTGGCTTTCGTTATTTTTTTCATAGTTTTGGAACTATCCTCCTTCTTCTGATTCATTCCAGTTTTCAAATGAGGGGTCGTTGACCCCATCTAAAAAAGACATGCTCTGTAAGGCTACAATTGTATTGTTATTGCTATCTTTTATTACTAATGTTTCTGTCCTGGCGTCTCCTATTCATATTCCCATCATAAAGACACAACTTCCCTCAGAAGCATTGTGTTTGTTTCTATGTATAACTTTATTTGTAAAGAGCTGTTAAGGAGCATACAAGTAAAATATATATATTGGCACAAGTTTGAGTGCTGAAACGTTGAAGCAACTTCTTTAAATATACGTTTTCACTTGAGAAAGTTTCCTGGACTGCGGTTATTTTTTTGCATTTATATATATAAAAGTATACACTGGGGAGACAAATCACATAATAAATAAATACAGAATCATAGGACAAAGAGCTTAAGGAGTGCCCATACTTTCTTCATGCGAGGTCTACTTTTAGTGATGTTGTCCATGAGTATCTACATCCATAAAAGCATTGTTAGCATTCTGTTCCATGGAAAAAATTACTTATAAACTGATTTATGAGAACATTTATGAGAAAACTTTCATTATGTAACCTTAATGTAATAAATATCTGAATGAAACAGGAGGGTGATTTAATCTAGCCATAGATGCAAAGATCCTCAATTCATACGATTTTCGGATTGTGTGTGGAGTGTCCCGACATTTGTTGTGCCATGCTGATTGGTCCTTCAGTCGATGGGACAGATTAGAAGATTTCTGTCGGCTGACAATCATATCCCTGCATGTCTTGCCTATCTGAGGATTTTCAGTGGGAGACTGTCACCAGCTTTTGTTGGACATAAACTTTCCTACGATTGCTGTCAGGGGCTGAACATCGGCTGATCTGTTCTTTTACTGCTTTATTTCAACTCCAATCATTTGATGGTTCGAATAAGGGTCGGACTGGCCCGGCGGGATGCCAGGAAAAAACCTGGTGGGCCCCAGCCAACATGGACCCCCACCAGGCCAGACCCCCTCTTTCGACCCCATTAAAAAACCAAAAACTCAATTTGTGGCACCACGCAGAACCATTTGCACATGTGCACAGCACAGCTCTTCTTGCGCATGTGCGGCATAGCTCTTTTCACGAATACGCGCATCTCTATTTTGCCCATGCTCACATGTGACCTCAGGAGGGGTCAGGAGGGGGGTCCTGGACAGGAGTCCTGGTGGGCCCTGGACCCCCAGTCCAACCCTGGTTGGAATGATCGGATCTTTGTGTCTGTGTCACTGTTTGTTGACAGTGTCTTGAGATCTACTGATCACCAGCTAAAGGTCTACTGGTAGATCCCCATCTACCTTATGGGCACCCCTGGCTTAAGTGCTATGTGGTAAGAGACATGGTGGGAAGGAGGTCCCTGCCCCATAGAGCTTACAGTCTAAGTGGGTGGCTGGCTAACATACAGGTATAAATTGGAGATGAAAAACTGCACAAGGTAAGACATAGTCAGTAGACACAAACTAGGCTACTGTTCTAGTGCTTCAAAAGGTAGGCTCTTAATTTTTCCTTGCAGAGATTGAGAAAGGATTCCTTAATTCAGGGATGGAATTCCAGAGGTAAGGAGCAGCAAGATAAAAGGGTCTGAGAGGAGAGGTGGTAGTGGATGTGGTTGGTATAAAGAGAAGGTGGCTCTGAGAAGAGCGGAGAAGACGACCAGGAACAAATAGCGAGACAAGAAGAGAAATGTAGAGAAGTGAAGGGCTTTGAATGTTAGTAGAAGGATTTTATATGCCATCCTTTGCTTAACAGGCAGCCACACTAAGGATTTTAGTTGGGGTCGAGCAGAATCCCTTTTAGGAGAGAGCAGAATAATCGTGGTAGACTGATTAGATGAGAGAGAGATGGGAGTCAGGAAGATCAGTTAGGAGGAGTCTAAACAGGATTGCAGTAGTCTAAATGGGATAAGATAAGGGCATGGATTAGTGTTTTGGCTGTTGTTTGTGAAAGACACGGACGTATCTTGGCTATATTGCAGAGGTAGAAATGGCAGGTTTTGGCAGTGTTATTAATATGATTAGAGAAGGAGAGGGACTGGTCAAAGATGACACCTGAGCAGCGTGCTGACTTAACTGGGTTAATGGTCATGCCATCAATAATAACATACATAGTAACATAGTAAGTTACCCTGAAAAAAGACTCACGTCCATCAAATGGTGAAAGGAAGAGAAGGGCTCAGTTTAGGTGGAAAGACCATGAGCTCAGTCTTGGCCAAGTTGAGCTTGAGGTGGCGTTGGTTCACTCAGGAAGAGATAGCTACTAAGCAATGCAATACAATAAATTGTGGGGAATGTAGTCCTATACAATCTGATATCTGTTTAACCCTCCACATTCTTCACTAAAAAAAGGGCACTTAAATTAGACCTGCCTACTGCTTATTATGAATATGATACTAATGGTTTAAACATTTTCAAGTATTAATATATATATAAATATACACTTGAAATACTTATTTATTGCTAACACCTTTGTAGCACACCCTTGAGTGCACTTTAGCTGTGGATGTGTGTGACCTGGCTAACTGCTTGACCTGTGCCCCGGGACCCCAGTGTACCCGTGCAACTCCCTGCAACTCCCAGTACCTGGTATAGCTCAGTGCAGTGAAGGATTCGGTCAGAGAAGTGGTTCTTGCAGAAAAATAACGTGTTTATTTACAAAGAACAGTTGCAATGGATAAATTCACAGGCACTTACTGTAGATGTCCACAGAATAACAGTAACATAATCCTTCCTCCTGGGGAAAATCCTTCTGGAGAAGGACTCCTTTACGAAGTCCTGAGGCATAATGCGGACAGACCCGAAGTCCCAAAAGGAGCCGACAATGAAGTCCTGAAACGGCGAAAATACCCGAAGTCACGAAGCGGCGAAAAAAAACGAAGTCACGAAAACAGCTATAATTGAGGTCCTGAAACCACGAGTTCAGTTCTACTGACACCAATGTGGGTTTTTTTTTTTTAAATACTCTATAGGCCCCTGTCACCAATTTTTAAAAAAAAATATTTTATGGGGCCCCAATTTAATTTTTGAACTTGTAAAATTGGCGACAAAGTTTTTAAAAAAAATATTTTCTGCAGTCCCAATTTTTTTTTAACTTGTAAGGGGGGCCCTGGCACCAATGTTTTTTTTTTTTAAATATTTTTTAAAACGCCTGTGGTGTTCAACCCTTAAACTCACGGCTTAAAGGGCAATTCACCTTCATTAGCTAAACTGTAATAACCCATAAAAACCACAGAAATGTGTTAAAACTTTCGTAACCTGCCACATTTTGTAAAATGAACATGGTAATTAGGGGTGTGGCCTGGTCATAAATATTTCACCACACAAATCTTTTTGTCTCTCTTTCTGTTTCCAAAGTGTTGGGACGTATGAAGTGCAGTGTTTACTAGTCCTCCATCTATGTAATCACAATGGTGCAGCAGCTTTGTATGTTGCATCTTTTTTTTTGTGTATGGGACCAGCGTTTACTGCCCAGTTATGTTCCTGGAAGAGCTGGGAGTGTACACTGACAACGCTGTGTGTAGGGATTTGAAAGGAATAGAAAAGGAAGAAGAAGACGTGATCCCGAGTTCTTACACAGAAGAAAACATAAATTTGTCCCACTGTGAACTGAGCTCCTTTGGACCCGAACGTACACACACTTATTATTTTTACACAAAACTGGCTAAACAGCCATCTTTATCCACCTGTGTGTATTCATAATTAAATTGTTTGTTCTAATAAAGTCAATGGCCCAGGGCAAAGCAGACCAGGAGGATCACATTTTTTATATGACATAGTACAGTCAAATAGTGATGGGTGAATTTATTTGCAGCGAATTCCCGCAATCCAAAAAAAGACAGATTTTTTTATATTCAGTTTTGAAATCTGACATGGGGCTAGACATTTTGTCAATTTTCCAGCTGCCCCTGGTTATGTGACTTGTGCCAGCACTTTAGGAGGGAACTGCTCTCTGGCAGGCTGTTGTTTTTCCTTCTCAATGTAACTGAATAGAACGCAGTGGGACATGGGTTTTACTATTGAGTGTTGTTCTTAGATCTACCAGGCAGCTGTTATCTTGTGTTAGGCAGCTGCTATCTGGTTACCTTCCCATTGTTCTGTTGTTAGGCTGCTGGGTGGGGGAAAGGGAGGGGGTGATATCACCCCAACTTGCAGTACAGCAGTAAAGAGTAATTGAAGTTTATCAGAGCACAAGTCACATGACTTGGGGCAGCTGGGAAAGTGAAAATATGTCTAGCCCCATGTCAGATTTCAAAATGAAATATAAAAAAAATCTGTTTGCTCTTTTAAGAAATTGATTTCAGTGCAGAATTCTTCTGGAACAGCAATATTAACTGATGCATTTTGTAAAAAAATGTTTTCCCATGACAGTATCCCTTTAAGTCTACTAGAAAATCATGAAGCTGGTTTTGCCTCCAATAAGGATTAATTATATCTGAGTTGGGATCAAGTACAGACTACTGTTTTATTATTACAGAGAAAAAGGAAACAGTTTTTTAACATTTGGATTATTTGGATAAAGTCTATGAGAGATGGTCTTTCAGTAATTAGGAGCACTCTGGATAACAGAATACATACCTGCATCAGACTTTCTTGCATAGTTCCAAACATATTTAGGGCAGCAACATTGTTCCCTACCCAATTTTAGCTTGACATACAAGCTGGGTTGTTGGTTAGCACTGGCTTGGTTTGATTATTAAAAGAAACAAGGACTCAAAATATTTATCGTCATCGCTTTATTGGTTTTTGCCATAACTTATTAACAATTCCATCCAATGTTCTCAGTATCTTCTTTATTTTTCTTCTTTCTGTAAAAGAAATCAGTTTGTGAGTATAAGTACAATACAATGCTACTTCCATTGCACCATATCTCTTCCAACAATGATAGATACCAGAGTATAATTCTATAATAATAGTGTACAAGCAAGTTATGTTTGGGCTTCATGCAGGGCTGGATTAAAGGGGATCTAAACGCTGGTGCTCTGCCTTGCTTTGCTCAATTCTTGCTGTACTACAAATTCTTCCTATTTTTGCTAAGCTCTGTCCTTCCCTTGTTAATCTGCCCATAGTTATATTTAGTACAACCTGGATTCAGTAGGGTTATAGATAATAGCTGGAGCCTGCTCAATAATAACACTTAAAGGCCTTACTTACTTAAAGGCCTATTTATATTGGCAAAAGAACAGAGTATAAAAGCAAATAACAACATCACCCAAACTTGCAATTGTCTTGTATATAACCCTTAGTCATTTCCGGGTTTTACTCTCCACATTTCCTCCAGCAGCAGGATCACTACCTCACACATTCCCTAGAGCAGTGATCCCCAACCAGTGGCTCATGGGTAATTTGTTTCTCACTAACCCCCTTGAATGTTGCTCCCAGGGGCGTCAAATCAGGTGCTTATTTTTGAATTCCAGGCTTGAATGCATGTTTTAATTGCATAAAACCAGGTTTACTGCCAAAAAGAGTCTCCTGTAGGCTGCCAGTCCACATGGGGGCTACCAAATAAATCATTACAGCTCTTATTCATTTCTTTTTCAAGCTTGTGTTACTCCCAAACTCTTTTTAAATTTGAATGTGACTCAGGGTATAAAAAGGTTGGGGAGCTTTGCCCTAGAATAAAGCAGCGGATCATTTATGGAAACAAATGAACAATTGAGTATCTTCTTACTTATGTTTTCTAATGCTTCTTTCCATGTTCTGGTCTCTTTTCTTCACTTGAATTGTCACTGTGGATCAAGGTGGAATGGTCTGGTCTGGGAGGATGGCTTATTCCTTTTCTGCCATTGTGGAATTCTCGTGTGTGATGAGGGACTCCAGTAGGGACAGCGTTCCCATGATGAAGATCTCTCCTGTGCCTGCCAAGCTATGGACGGAACACTGTGTCAGTATTTATCATTACGAATGTAAAACAGGAAATAGATCATTCATTCATTTTTACATAATTCAGCTTAATGATCCAAGAACTACAAATAACCTGATGCATGGTGGGTATGTAGACTGGTTAAGGGTTTATACCCGAAATGCATCAGATTTTTTGGACCACAGCAGCCACCTGTGCTTTTAGTGAACAAATAAAGCACTGGTTTTAACCTAGGAGAAAGAGTGTGGCCTATTTGCTGTCCTTTTTTGGGTTGGTGTTGCAGTTTCCAGCTCTGCGTTGGATTGGCAAGCACCCTTTCCTTTGGTTCCTTCTGTGTTATATACAAGAGGGCCTGTATGGATATTTTTTTGCCTCTTATAACTGATATATATGCAAAAAGACATAAGTTCCTGATTTGCAGGGGGGCCGTATATAATAAAGTAGGCATTGCTAGCTTGAGAACCTCCAGATCCATCTTTCATAGATAGTCACTCAGAGCCAAAGTGCTAACTGCTTTACTCATTAGAAGCATTATTATTATTAGAAGAATGGCCTTTGTGATGTGGGACTTCTCCTGCGTGACGAGGGACTCCAATGGGGACATCGTTGGGCAATGTGTCAGCTGCCTTGAAAGTAATTATCATCAAAATTATAAAATAGCAAATAGATCCTTTCCTCATATATTCACTGGAATAGATAATACAAGATGTGTTACTTCCCAATGCTAATTGCTAATTAGTATGATTAAAGGTTGTGTTTGACATATTATGTAGTTACAGTTACATTGCTGAAAGTTGCAGTCTTTGCTGTCATGGCATGAGAAAAGACTACATGTCCCATGGTGCATTGTGAGAGGCGCATTAACAATGGCGAAAAAGTGGGAACTTAATGTGCACTGAGCTCCAGTAACTTATATATCACATTACAATAGTAGTATCACAACTGAGATTAACAAAATAAAAGAGAATAAGAGGGCCCATTATGCAATTATATAGTTTCTGTTGCACCATGAGGTCTTCATTCACAGGAGGAGAGTCAGTGAAGCCCCAATTTGTTCTTGCCTGGGGTACATGAAAAGGCTGTGCCTTTGTGTTATTCTCACTACTCTTGTTTGATAAGACTGCAAAGCCCATGAATGCTGTATAAGTTGCATACAAAAAGGCAACAATACAACTATTATGGGTGCTGCAATAAATTTAGATGCCACACTCTATACAACTCTATAACTTATATATACAGAAAGACCTAATATCATAAAGTAGACACTATCAACATGAAAACCTCCAGCTTTTATCAAAAACAATTCTCAGCTGCCCAACTCAAATTCATAGAGTCAAAATGTCAATTGCTTTGCTCACCTCAGGTTTTTTAGGTGAGTTATTGGGAAGCAAGGGGGATCTGGTCCGGAACCCATCAGGTCTATTTTCTCCACCTAACTTGAGGGTAATAGCAGAATGGTCTATGTGATGTGGGACGTCTGTGTGATGTGGAACTTTTACTGTTTGATGTTGGACTTCTCCTGCATGATGAGGGACTTCTCCTATATGATTTAAAACTTTTCCTGTGTGATGTGGTATCTCAGTGGGAACAGTTTTCCTATGGTGAAGGTCATGCTAGGAATAGAAAAATGTATTATATTATATTATATTCAGTGTCAGACTGGCTCACTGGGATACCAGGAAAGTGCCTGGTGGGCCCTCTTGCTTCTAACCGTTTAACCTATTTCAATGTCATTCCCTATTTGTTTATGGGAAAAAAGGTTAATAATGGAAGAATATAGAAAGGTGATATAAAACACTAGTAGGGAAATGTAATATAAGTTGGTAACACAAAAACTATTTGCAATGTGAAAAGTTAAGCCTTTGCTTAAAATGTTGCTTTACGTGAATGCAATATACCTTTTGCGAACCCAGAAACTGTTTAGCGACCACTTCCGCCAGCGGAAGGCGTTTGTGAATTTTATCATTTGTGCTAATGCACTGTGATGGGCCCACAGTCTAAGGTTTTCTGGTGGGCCCACAGTCCAAGGTTTTCTGGTGGGCCCACAATCTAAGGTCTTCTGGTGGGCCCACAGTCTAAGGTTTTCTGGGTGGCCCAAAGTCTGAGGATTTCTGGTGGGCCCATAGTCTAAGGATTTCTGGTGGCCCCACAGTCTAAGGATTTCTGGTGGACCCACAGTCTAAGGATTTATAGTGGGCCCACAGTCTAAGGATTTCTGGTGGGCCCACAGTCTAAGGTCTTCTGGTGGGCCCACAGTCTAAGGTCTTTTGGTGGGCCCACAGTCTAAGGTTTTCAGGTGGACCCAAAGGTCTTCTGGTGGGCCCACAGTCTAAGGTCTTCTGGTGGGCCCACAGTCTAAGGTTCTCTGGTGGGCCCCTGGCATCCCAGTCAGACAATGCCTATATTTCTAATTTTATAGATAATACCATTACATACATAAAGTTAAGGTAATGAATTAGGAATAAGCTACTACTGTCCACAAATGATTCTTGATTTACAGACAGTTGTAGTAGGACTTCAAGTCCAACAAGGTTCCCATTGCTACCTTTCCATTAAAGTGCTTTACAGTAATAAATAGAGCCCACAAATGCAATGTGTGTGTGTGTGTATGTATGCTGGGTTTTTAATTTGGAGGGGTTGAACTTGATGGACTCAGTCTTTTTTCAACCCAATTTAACTATGTAACTATGTAACTATGTAACTCCTTGTTACTCTGGGGAGTCCATTTTCTGGTGCACATTTTTATATTTTTCAAACTTTGCACCCTGCCTGTGCTTAGTGCCCATAGGTGCACTCCAGAGTGAAACACACATATCTCCATCAATCCAATGAATACAGTGCTGGCGTCAGAAAGATTACTTACATTCAGATGTCCCCTAGCTTGTGAGTTATTCGGATGTGCAAGTTAGGAAGCACTAATGAGCATGAGGTGCTAACGAGTCCTGAACTTACCACTAAACAGAGGGCTGCATTGCACTTTGCTTTGCACTTGTAAGTGCTCCAGCAACTTCAGCAGAAGATTTGACTAATGAACCCTACTGTGTCAGATACAAACAGGGTTGGACTGGGTCAGGGAGATACCGGGAAAAAACTTTGTGGGCTCAGCTGGCCCAGACCCCGTCCCTGCCCCAATCCATGGCCACTGTTTCAACCTCCTACTCCTGCCCCAGTCGGCACATAAGAAAGGTGGAGGTTGGCGGAGGAGGTTTGCATTGCAAAATAATCATTCAAAAGGGGACAATTCTTTTACCATTGTTATAAGTAAAAATGTGATAAACTTGTCATTTACAGAGGACCTTATATCGGAAAGTATTCACGGTCACTCTAGAAAGCTCCAGATCTCGCTATTCTATGATGGCCACCCTTGTCATTAATGGTCATATAGAGTCAAAATGTAAATTGCTTTTCTCACCGTAGGTTCATTGGGTGTTTCCTTTTGAGGTAAGGATGCTCCAGTTATGAACTCCTCAGGGTGACCCACTGGCCTGTGCAGGTCATGGCTGACAGGTGGAGGAAGGACAGGGATTTTGGGTGGAGAAGGAGGCCTGAAGACTGGAGGATAATCTCCTTGATTGTGAGAAAAAATGAAGACAAATACAGATAGCGATTCAACAATAAAATGGCTCTGGGTTCTTCGTTACACTATGATACTTTGTTTACTGGGATTGGCATTTGCATAATTGAGTTTTAATTTTCTCTCCATTTTTTTATGGTACCCTTTTTACCTTGGAAAATACAAAAGACATTTTTTTTGCATTATTTGTGTAAAAAGAATCATCTATGCTAATATAGGTTGTTCACTCCCCTAACCCCATGTTCACACACACTTCAACATATGGCCCTACATAACCCCTTTAAAAAAATGAGTGTATGCTCCTTTAAAATAAAATACCCTTAAAGGGATACTGAAGATTCCTATAATTTTTACACGAATGTATGAGTTGCATTTTAATAAGTTACCCTAAGATGTCAAAAGTTTAAAATAATTGGCTGTTTGCCTATAGCTTAGCCTTTTAATAACAAAAAAATTAAAGAAGCTCAGTAATTCAGGCGCAGACCCTAAACTGTTACAATTTGACAACATTTAGTTGATCCATTTCTCAGCAACATCTCTGGAGTATTACCAACTATTGTATCAATTCTAACAGCTGCCT
>CM044443.1:123804894-123815568 GCA_024363595.1 Xenopus borealis | reverse complement strand
GAGTGTGGCTGTGGGATAGCAGGTATAGTAGGGAGAGATGGTGCCTATAGTAGCAATGGGTCTCTGGGAAGGGAAAAATCTTGATTGTACATTCTCATTTTAATACTAGGTTATAAAATGTGCATCCCTCCCACAGTTGTTCTCTCCTCCCATCACAAGACCGATGTTGGCAGATTTCATTAGTCTATAATAGATAAAAAATGATTGAGCAAAACTGAACTGTGAATCTGTGGGTTACAGATTTCTGATTGGGAACATCAAAGGGTTTATTTTATTTATTTATTTACTTGCATTAGAGCTGCCCAGGAGGAGTGTTATCAATCTATATTTTAGCATAGTTACTACACACCTTCCCTGAATGTCAGCTTTCCAGCAGAAAATAGTATTTTATATTATAAACCCCTTCCCTTGAGTAACGAACTATTAAGGTTAGCTTGAGGAAAGGAACTGAATTATGGCATAGGATTAGCTCACACTGGGGGCCATACAAATCTCATAAAAAGGCCACTGAATGTGATACTAGTATGTAATCAGCACAGTGTCTCCCAGGGTCAAATCATTGTATCCATCTTTGCTATACCATATCTTGGAGAGCACGAAACGCGTAGGGCCAGTGGAGATATCATCAGCAGACTTTATGTGCCCCTTTCTCTTTTTTTGGTGGTTTAATGTTACTGGAAATAAAAATCCTACAACAGAGCTGCAAAGTAGTTTTGTTGTATTTTAGCAACCCCTGGACTGGGTCTGTTTTCCATGGCCACAAAGGAGAAGGGGGCCCATGCCAATGCAGGAAGGTTGAGTTTGTTGTTAAATAAAGTCCTGCTGGTACTTTGTACTATATATTTATTAAATATTACATATTATGGGGCCCAGGCTGGGGCACAGGGAATATCCCCTTTCTGCCATCAACTAAAGCTAGCCTAGGCAGCATCCAACTGTCAAATATGGCAACAGGCACAGAAATACTGTTGGTGCAGAAAAGCAGTCACCCAATATCACCTCTGATTCTGCAGTTCCCTGAAATGCAAGACTGGAAAATGTACTGCTGTGAATCTATACAGATCTACAGAACTGTCACAGTGTTCCTAAAGATGTTATTAGACCATAACGGATGGTTGCCAGGTGCCCTTTGCTATGTGCCCAAGGTCAGATGCATAGTCTGCTCGGCTGCAAAGTCAGCAGGGATCACTGCTTCTTCCCATACCATTAGCCGGGGCTCCTATCATTCCTACGGCCATGGAGTGTCTCAGGCAACGCTTGGGTGCACCCTCAGCACTTATTACAATAATGTGATACTCTGATTAAATGAGCTCTCTCTTCACAAGACAGTCTATGGAGTAATAAAAAAAAGAGGAGTCATAGAACGTTGAGCTTACCCCAAGAGAATCATTTTATGGATCCTTCTAGAAACATTTACATTTAATGCTGCAGTGAGTCACAGTTGCACCCTTCAAGCGTGATAGTTATTGTTATATTTCTGTACAACAATTCTTTCATTTCATCTGATTCCCGGTATTTGTCTTGCAGGTCTATCAGCAGTTGTACGACACTCTGGACATCACAGGGAGTGCTGAAATAAGGGCACATGCCACAGCTAAGGTAAGAATGATATTTAAATATGGAGCCTTGAGGTTATGAACCCATAGTTCAGTCTCAACTAAGGGAGTAACCCTTCAGCTATATTGTTGATCTATGATTCCCAGTGTCCCCTATGAGCTGTCTGGGAATCACATTAGCTTCTGGTACGGGCCAGGGTGAGAATTCCTTGGCCACTACAGTAGAGTAGTTGGGAGTTGTATGCATACACAGTAACATCTAAGCAAATGAACAGATATCTGTCCCATTTGTCAGCCAAAGTGAAGGGTCTAATTAATATATGTACTCCACTGTTGCTCATCATAGGCTCCTGAGATGCTACTGCACTACTATAGCTAGCAACTCGCATCAAACCCTGGATTATGAAGGAAGTCCAACAGCATCTGGGGAATCAGGAATATTAAGGCCACGTTCCCAGGCCCAACAAAACCACGGCACCCAGACATGCCACCCATCCAGAGCCTAGGATGTGCAGTATTTGCACTCAAGGCCAGAAACCCCTTCTCTGTCTCCCCCAGTTCCCCTTGCTGTGCTCACTCCCTGCCACATGCTCACTTGAGAATGCAATGATCCCCTCATGCTCACATGCACCCTCTACTCTATAATCTCCACCACTGCCAGGGCCACTCCAGCGTGAGAATCTTGCCTCAGGCGGCACGGAGTGGCCAGTTACCAGGGGCGGCAAAAAGCTGCCCCATGTAACTTTAAGAGCCAAATTTCCGTTTTCCATCTCTTCTAGTGCAGTGAGCGCAATAGTTCTCACTGCAGTAGTGATGCAGCCCGTCTTCGACCCATCCCAATGCTAAAAGTTAGAAGTGCAGAGCGGTGGGGGAGCGACATCAGGGCCCCTGGAATGCCCCTGACCACAGCACCCACTCAGTCACAAATTCACAACAACCTCTACTCCCACAATAGTCACCTGTCTCTTGTGAACTTCTTGAACTATAGAGAGTCATATCTGCTGCCTACCCCTAGATCCCTGATCTGATCTCTGAGACTGTTCCCACTAAATATCATAAACCTCAAGCTACACCATAAGGCCAAAAGTATGTGGACATTAGTAATGGTTAGATCTAATTGACCCTGTGAGTGGGTCGTGGCAGGTGTTGGGCCCCACTTTCTGCCAGCCCAGCTCTTCTGGCCTTCCTGGTGCTGTTCCAACAGCCACTAGTGATGGGCGAATCAATCCCGTTTTGCTTAGTCAAAAAACTTGCAAAACAAGTCACGTCACATTTTCGGTGCGTGTCTCTTTTTTTTTTGACAGCAGCGAAATTTTTGGCAGGCGAATTTTTACTGGCGTTTCATGAATTTATTACAATGTAATTCTTGACAATTCTACTCATTCTTCTTTCCCGCTGCAGCAAGAATTGTAAAGTTTGGTGATACCTTTTATTGGATAACTGAGGAATAAAAATTGCAAGCTTTCAGAGCACCCAGCCCCCTTCCTCAGACAAAATGCAAATAAAAGCTGAAAAGGCACATTATATATACTGTTAGATCACTGAATAAGGGTTTATGAGGAATAAATTAGAAAGTTACAGAGAAACAGAGATAACTGGTAGAGATAATAAAAGTAATTATTGTGGGTTGTAAATAGTCCATGGGTCTGCATTCAACCAGGTCATAGTGTGGCCTAGCCCAAGACTAGAATAGGGTAAGGTTAACAAGACCGTGCACAATTAGGAGAAGAAAAAAGGTAAAGGTCCTTTGGGTGGGATATCGCATGGATCCAGGACTGATCCACTTCATAAGTCCACATCAGAAATTGTAACAAATAAACTACTGATAGGAGCTGTGACCTTTAAATATGAGAAAATATTTCAGGCCAGATATTCATAAGCCCCCCAGGGTGAGCACTTTAGCTTTAGTCAAGGAAGCAAACACTAGAACAGTCAGAACCTTGTTGTGGGATGAAGTCAACCTAAGGAAAGTGTCTTTTAAAATGTAAATAGTTCTTTTTTCTAGGGGTCATATGCCTTAGTTAATGTCATATCTGGAAATAAAACTTATGTCTCTGTTCAGGCCATATTCTAGGGTGTTAAACTGCTGCAGTACAAAGTAAGGTCCATACAGAACTAGATAGCAAAGTAGAAGAACTTGACTGGTCTGCTGAGCTCCCAGCTGAAGCCCCAGTATCAGTTCCCAATCACTTACGTATGAATGGAAACAAATCCCATCAGCAATTTTCAAACCCTATGGTCAAGTCTTTATTAAAGGCAGACAGAGATCCAACTTCATATTAATGGTCTTGGTTTTGGAATGAGATGTTTAACAGGCAACACATAAATCTGACTTATCTACATTGTACCCCTCACAACTCATATCTAGTAGAAAATTTAAATCTGAAGTAAACTCTGAATTAGACCCATGATATGATGCAAGCAAAATCTACAGAGTTATAATCAGAATATTAAACGGTGTAGATGTAGTGGCACAGAAAGCTTTAGACATACATTTACACCCACCCAACCTATTGCAAAGTCAGTCGCAAATCTTCCAGAAAACAGGAGCAGCTGTCGCTGAACTAATCTTACTGCACTAACATATGATACTTGGATATATGTTTTCCTGAAATTCCTATCACTGAAATAAGATCTAGAAGCTACTCAAGGAGGCCTTGCTGAGGAGGGGGTGATATGATGAACACACTGACATTTATCAAGTGTTGGCATTAGGGTTGATTGATTCTATATTACCTATAGAAAACATTTGCCATGTGTGATACTTTGTAATACAGTACTTAGTAATAGACCTGTAGTTGTCTTTTATTGATAGTCATGTTGAGTAATTTCATGGCACAACAACAATTTGCTTTGTGATTCTAAAGCTGCCCATACACATTACAATTATTGAGATCTGAGGGATTTACTGATATCTGCCTGATTTAGTCACCCACGACTTTGGGCAGCTTTGGTTGATCCAGTCTCTGGCCCAGGTACCAATGCTCAGATCAGGCTGCAGAACTAGAGAGACATTTTGGAAAATCAATTGGGAAGGCAGTCAGGGGGCCCCATACACAGGTGAACCAGGCACCCAAGTCTTTACTACTTGACCCAGCACCCTGCCTGTTGATCCACCCATCTACTCACATACTTTTCTCCAGCTGTTGGTGTGCTCACCACCTACCAACTGGTGGTTGGCCAGCAGGCCCCCCAGTGATCACTCCCCATTGCTTTCCCCTTGCTTTCCCTCCAATTGCACCCCTTCCCATAGTATCTAGGCTAAGGCATGTGCCTCTGCTCTCGTCTCAAGTTGCAGCATTGGCCTCCACAATTTAAAAACTTTTAATATCTTGAGAACTAGGGAAAAAAATAATTCATGTCAATTACCAAAGTGCTTAGAATATCATTCTGAGCCATTTCACATTCATTTTGATGGTTTACATTTCTGTTAAGTGAATGAGGCTTCAGAGTTCTGTCACTATAGAAATGCAAAACATCTTGACCAGAGGTTGGTTTCCAAACTGTGTACTTATCCATCCTTGGGGGACCTGGAGCCATAGGTAGTGGGGCAACCTAAAGAGAGTTAGGAGAATGTCTCATATATCCTGGAAGATGAGCTTGAAGGCCATTTAGGATAACATTTGGGGTGGGTGTGGTGGGAATTATTGTAACTATGGCTGAATGACAAATGCATCAAACATGTCATGTATTTTTAATATTGTTATGAGCAACGGTGGTGGCAGATAACATGTGAAGTCTCAAAGGTGGCCTAAAGGAGTGTTTCATTTGTAAGTTAATTTTAGTATGTTATAGAATGGGCCATTTCCATTTGGTCTCCATTATCTATTTTTTTTATAGCTTTTAAATAGTTTTAAGAGATTTTTTTTGTTAACTCACATTATTTTCAGGCCACTGTGGCAGCTTTTGCAGCAAGTGAAGGACACGCCCATCCTAGAGTGGTTGAGCTCCCTAAAACTGATGAAGGGCTGGGATTTAACATCATGGGAGGAAAAGAGCAGAATTCCCCCATTTACATCTCTCGAATTATCCCTGGTGGGGTGGCAGATCGTCATGGAGGACTCAAACGTGGGGACCAGCTCCTTTCTGTTAACGGAGTGGTGAGTCATTTATGGACCTTTATGTTGTTAAACAGAAGAACATCCTGCAGAAGGCCATGATATAGCCTCAGCTTGTTGAATCTACTTAGGTTTCCCATTTGTTGCAGACCACCTTAAGAAACCTTACATGAACATTTTATAGTAATTATAAGGGAAGAACATTCTGTGCATAGGGCCACATTTGACGTTGCAAAATGATTTCATAGAGCTCTCCAAAACACAAAATTGTTTGATAATTATTGAGGGATTTCTTCTCTGCAGAGTGTTGAAGGAGAGCAGCATGAAAAGGCAGTGGAGCTCCTGAAAGCTGCACAAGGGACAGTGAAGCTAGTGGTACGTTATACTCCAAAAGTGCTGGAGGAGATGGAGGCCAGATTTGAGAAGATGAGAACTGCTCGGCGTCGCCAGCAACAGAACAGCTACACGTAAGGGAACTTTGAACTTTTTCATCTGGACTAGGCTGGGTCCTGAAACATTTACTTTCAGTGGGACTAACAAGGTTTGTCTTAACCTAGTGAATGGAGGCTAAGGCCACCTGAAAATCTTTATGTTTTTTTCTAATAAAAGTGGTAAAGGGAGTGTAATAAAGTGAGGATGGTCTCAAAACAGCAACCAAGAGATTCCAATGAGGTTTTGGGTTAGAAGAAAAGCAAAATGACGGATGAAAGGGACCACAATATGGGATTGGACCAATGGTTAAGATTTCCATAAAACTTGAGATCCACCTTGTTTGGTAGGGAGAAGATCTCATTGACTTGAGGGCCAATGATTGAATCATACTGCAGCCCTAAGGCCCCCGTGCACGTGACGATAAATGCTGCCCACAGACCGAGTCGGCAGCTTATTGGCCCGTGTGTGGGGCCATCCGATGGGCTTCCACAATCAATATCTGGCTGAATGTCGATCAGATCTCGATCAGGCAGGTTAAAAATCCTGTTGGATCGCAGACGCATCTGTGCGTGTATGCAGCCCTGCAATTCAACTGCCCGTTCCAGATGTATTGTGATCCGATTGTTGGCCCCACTTCAATATGGACATATCGGGGAGAAATGTGCTCCTTCAGCGACATCAGCAAACTGTCACAACTGCCGCCCAGAGCCCTTCCGGGCGGCACGTCCATCTTCGCCGACGTCACTCCAACAATGGCGGCACCCATGGCCGCCACGTGGGTTGCTGTGCCGGCGCAATTACATCACAATGCCGTGACCGGCGTTCCATGGCTCTGGCACCAAATTCAACTATAAAAGGACGCTGGAGACCCGGGTTCAATGCCCAACTATAGCCTTTAGCTAATTATCCATGGGTTACTCCTAAATTACTCCTTTATTGATTTCTGGACTTTTGACCTTGCCTGAACCTGACCTTGCTATTTGCCGCCTGCCTATTGACCCTTTGCCTGGATATTGACTATTAATATTGCCTTAACCTTTACTGTGCCACGCATCGGACTTTAACCCTATTGCTTCCTCCTTGGTCCTGACTAAACTCCCACTGGGAGCCGATAGGCCCCACTGACACAAACGAGGAGATCTCCCTGTGTTTGGCAGCCTCTACAGAGCTAATTTAGGACAGATATCAGTTGGATAGGTTATTGGGTGTACCCCATATATAGGCCAATACGTTGGCAGTTTATATTAGCCTTTTTATGGACAATGTTTGACTGGTGACATACCAATAAGTTAGGAGTGTGGGGACAATAGGAGATGAGAGAAGGGAAGCATTTAATTGAAAGAAGTACAGTAGAGAAAACTTATCCTTAAAATGGTCAGTGTAGAATTCTGCTTACTATAGGGAAATTCTTGTGCTTGAAAGGATTTAGGGTATCTCTCTATACTTGCTATGAGAAGGATTCTGAAATATACTGTAGACGACCACTATTTATAGGGCTTGTTGGGGGCTGTTTGGGCATCAGTGTACTAGGAACTTAATCTTAGTCCTGACTCGCCCCCGAGCTGAGCACGTTCCTTATAATTTCTGTGTCTCGTTTCTTTTTTTCAGTTCCCTTGAATCTCGAGGATGATTGTCACTTGTCCGGGATAAGTTGCCTTGATTGAAGCGTCTTCTTTGTATTTACTGACACGACTATACCTATCTCTGATCTGTGTACAGTATTTATTCCAGCTGTGTTTATACATAGAGTTGTCTTGGTGTGACTGTCAATATGTGAGCAGGTTTATAAGCACAGACCTCTGTACATAAGCTTGGACGTGATTTTGTATTGTGTCCTGCTTTCTGTGTCTTAGCAACTATACAGAAGATAAAGCTGTGGGTGTTTATGCACAAAAAAACTCTGTTCGCACTTAGGATCTTGTTCATTCTGAGCATTTTGACACTTGAGCTGGGTAAAAGGGTGACAAAACACTCAGAATCGATCCCTATTTATGCCGATGGGAATCGACTGCACTTTGGGCAGGTGATTCCCATAGGAATCAATGGGGAGCAATTCCAAGCTATAAGATGCCAAGGAATGCCCTGTGTTTTATTACTCTTAAAAAAAAACAGACAAAAAAAGATACCTAACATTTAGATTCATCCTAAAACAGAACATTGTTTGTGCCTTTAAATTATGTGAAATGCATTTGTTTACATTGAATTTATGCTTTAATACTGTCTTGGGATTCCCATTTGTGGAACTCCTGGTGACTGCTGTAGACAGTTGTGGTGTTGTATATAATGAAGAAGCAAGCAGTCCTGCTCAGCTCTGAAAGCTCTATCATATCTCACATTCAGCAAGTTCATATCTGAGCTGGCACAGAACCTTAAACAAAAAGAATTCTCATATCAGTATGATTAGTTTTGATCAATTTCCACTACCACAGGCACAATTTCTCCCTACTATACCTGCTCTCCCACAGTCACACTCCCTTCCCAGAGACTATTATCCACTGTTACTATAGGCACCATCTCTCCCTACTATACCTGCTATCCCACAGTCACACTCCCTTCCCAGAGACTATTATCCACTGTTACTATAGGCACCATCTCTCCCTACTATACCTGCTATCCCACAGCCACACTCCCTTCCCAGAGACTATTATCCACTGTTACTATAGATACCATCTCTCCCTACTATACCTGCTATCCCACAGTCACACTCCCTTCCCAGAGACTATTATCCACTGTTACTATAGGCACCATCACTCCCTACTATACCTGCTATCCCACAGCCACACTCCCTTCCCAGAGACTATTATCCACTGTTACTATAGACACCATCACTCCCTACTATACCTGCTATCCCACAGCCACACTCCCTTCCCAGAGACTATTATCCACTGTTACTATAGACACCATCTCTCCCTACTATACCTGCTATCCCACAGTCACACTCCCTTCCCAGAGACTATTATCCACTGTTACTATAGACACCATCTCTCCCTACTATACCTGCTATCCGACAGCCACACTCCCTTCCCAGAGACTATTATCCCCACTGTTACTATAGGTATTGCTGTGCTATTACCTCCACTGCTGCTAGTAATTTAAATATTTGCATTTTGCCACACATTTCCCCCCATCTGCCTCTTTACAAGGTCCCATTATTTAATCATGTAATACTTGTTTATATTCCAATAAAGACATCTATTTATTATTTTTTGTAAAAATTCCCAGAGACTCTAATGTGGATGTGATGTGGAGCTAGATGGAGCTTCATTGTCCTGCCGGTGCATAGTGATTGTGTTACTGTAAATATAGATGCTTTTAAAGTGAAACTGACTCTGTGTCTTCTCTGTGTGGCCCTTGATCCCTGCATTGTGTGTAATTATGAATAACATTAAGCTTTGTGCTTTGAGACGAGCAGATGTAATCAGTGGTGTCCTTGTCGCAAACAAAACAATCAGAGGATTTAAAGGGAATAATATGTCAAAGGACCCCCTGAGGCAGATATTAACACACTCGCCGGATCTGTAGAAAGTAATTGGAATTCATCAGACGACTCATGGCATGACATTGGGGCTGTTAATAACGTTGCTTTAACAACAGACTGGTGCAGTGAGAGCTACAGGCAGATTTCCCCTTTATTCCTTCAAGAACTCAAGGAAAATGCCACTGGATCAGCATCTGTATGTGATGCCAACCTGTCGCACGCCAGTCTGGGTTCTTGATTAAGAAAAATTAAAAGGGATGATTAATTCGATTATTTGATTTCTGTCTGTTAGGGCCCTTACACACGGGCGTTTTTACCTGCGCTCCCCTGCGTTGCGTTTGGCTGCGCTTAGCCGCAGGGGAGCGCAGGTATAGACGCACTCAATTATTTTCAATGGGGCTGTACTCACACAAACGCATGTAGGCGCCAAACGCAGGAAAAATGCAGCATGTTGCGTCTGAACCTGCGTTCGGCGCTTACACGCGTCTCGTGAGTACAGGCCCATTGAAAAGAATGAGGTGCGTCTATACCTGCGCTCCCCTGCGGCTGAACGCAGCCAAACGCAACGCAGGCTAGCGCAGGTCCAAAACGCCCGTGTGAGACAGGAATAAGATCTGTTACAGTGAAACGCAGCAAAGCAGAACACGGATGCAGTTTAGGTACCAGGGAGTGTGAGGTTTGTTTCAAGGGCAAGTGAAACACACACACTCACTGCACTCATCTATCACTCACTGGGAGCAAACTGAGCAGACAAGCGCCAGGAGAGCCATCTCTCTGAAAAGGTTCAGCCCTTATAACAAGGGAAGGAAAACACTCTACTGAATGTGATCAGAGTCCTGCAGTGTGATATAGAGCCTCAAGGGGGAGACATTTCCCTTAGCAAATCTTTCAGAAAGATAATTTTTATTCTGAGTTGGAAGCTTAGGAACAAGTTTTGTGTTTAATTCTATTAAAAAATAGATTTTTTTTTCACTTTGAAAAGGTGTTAAAACAAATCTTTTGCAGATTTCTTATGTCCAACTGCCTTGTGATTCTGTTGGTAGAGTGTCCCCTCTCCTCCTTTGGGAACTGCCTGGCAATAGATTGAAAATGACAGTTTAGGCTGGGGACAGACAGGGAGATTCGGGGAGATTCTGTCGCCTGGCGTTTA
>CM044443.1:123730069-123752342 GCA_024363595.1 Xenopus borealis | reverse complement strand
GATATGCCCACCTTCAGGTGGGCGATATCAGGCTGATCCGATCGTGGGCCCTAGGGCCCAACGATCGAATCATAATAGAAGCCATATGTGCGGCCGGATCGCTGGGCCACATCAACGAACAGATGCTGCCGCGATCCAGCGGGATTTTTAGTCCCATCCAATTGACATGTGCCCAACTTTCGGCCAGATATCGATCGGTGAAGCCCTTCGGGGGGCCCCATACACGGGCAAATAAGCTGCCGACTTTTGGTGTGTCGGTAGCTTTTATCGGCCCCGTGTATGGCCACCTTTAGACTGCCGGCTTCTGACTTCCTGCTTCCTGTTTTATAGACTAATGCAGGGGTCCCCAACTTTATTTGCTCATGAGCCACATTTAAATTTAAAAAAAGAGTTGGAGAGCAACACAAGCATGAAAAAGTCCATGTGGATGTCAAATAAGAGCTCTGATTGGCTTTTTGGTAGCCCCTATAGGGACTGGCAGCCTACAGGAGAGAATGTTTGGCAGTACATCTGTTTTTTATGCAACCAAAACTTGCCTCTAAGCCAGTAATTCAAAAATAAGCACCTGCTTTGAGGCCACTGGGAGCAACATCCAAGGGGTTGGAGAGCAACATGTTGCTCGCGACCTACTGGTTGGGGATCACTGGACTAATGTATTTCCTGCCCCTTTTGAGATATCATCGTGGTTGATTGAGTCTATAAATGGAGGGGGAAAGACAGATACTGGTCAGGCGGGTGCTGGTCCGGGCCAGGTGTGGGTCAAAGTTTTCTTTACCTGAACATCACTAATAGGGGGCCCTGAGAGGTTTTAATTAATGAGTAGTTGTAATATATATTGGTAAACAGGATAACTTCTGGATATTCTAGGGGCCCTAAAATTATTTTACTGCGGGGCCCTAGTTACTCCACTGAATTCTGTCCTGTAAAATACAAAATGAAATGACCTTTGATGACTCCTGAACAGTCCAATCTGTTGGCAAATCGACCAGAGTGTCCAAACAATTCTGAGCACGTATAAAAGACTAAAGACATTTCTTGCTTCTTAACTTACCTGCAGTCCTTGTCATTATTTATATTCTGTGTATGTGTACTCAACAAGCTCAGTAAATCAAGCATTTTTTTGAATGTATCTACATTTCTAAATCCGGCTATTGCTGTTTTTCTACCTTCTCATTTTTCTTAGTGTTTTTACCTCCGTTTATTTACAGACGTACTGTATCTCACTCCATTTGTATTCAAACTCATTTGTAATTTTGCTTTGGCTTCTTGTCTCCCGCCAGAAACCGTATTTCTTCCCCACAGTATATTAGATTTGTTCATTTATATACCTCCACTGAAATAGGCAGAGCTTTGCAAAATATTGTAACAGGCAAGAGGATTACAAAAAGGAACTACGAAGGGTTCAATGGAACCGGCGAATGAGAGGGGCCCTGCTCACATGAAATTAATTTGGTGCATTAGATTCATAGATTTTTTTCAAATACAAGAACTGAAAATATACTTTGAAAATATTGTCTTGTTTCAACAGTGTCTTGTCAGGTTGATATGTCTTGTAGCCTTAACTATTTTAAAGGAAAACTTTACCCCCAAAATGAATATTTAAGCAACAAATAGTTTTATATCAGATTAAGTGGCATGTTAAAGAATCTTTCCAAATTGGTATATATGTTTAAGTAAATATTGCCTTTTTATATCTTCTGCCCTGAACCACCATTTGGTGATGGTCTTTGTGCTGCCTCAGAGATCACCTGACCAGAAATACTGCAGCTCTAACTGTAACAGGAAGAAGTATGGAAGCAAAAGACACAACTCTGTCTGTTAATTGGTTCATGTGACCTAACATTTATAGTTTGTTTGGTATGTTTGTGTGCACCATGAATCCTAAGATCTCAGGGGGCAGCCCTTATTTTTTAAAATGGCAGTTTTCTATTTGTGATTACCCAATGGCACCTACTACTAAAACAGTATATTATTATGAAAATGGTTTATTTACATGAAGCAGGGTTTTACATGTGAGTTGTTTTATGCAATATCTTTTTATAGAGACCTACATTATTTAGCGGGTATAGTTTCCCTTTAAGTGGTAGTTACTGTCCGCTGCCTCAGTCCAGTATTAGACTAAAGTGCGATGTTACACTAAGGTCAGCGAACCGTAGAGTAGTAGCGCTAGTGTTACTTCACCAGGCAAAGCGCATTTACACTAGCGATGCCTAATTTGCATATGGCGCAAATTTCAAAGTATAATAGAAATGTATGTTACAGCCACTACATTCCACTACACAAGCCCAGGAAACTTTTAATAAGTAGAATAAAGTTGTCCTATTGCCCTACATGTGCCCCCTGTATAGTTGAGTTGCCATATGTTACAAAATGTAGGGGGGAAGGAGGGTAACCCCCCAAAAAAATTTCGCTATTTTTCAGACTATCACCCTACAAAAGGTAAAACACGCCAGTGTTCTTTTGGGACTTTGAAAAAATTTCCATTTTTTTTTCAAAACTCCTATCTGTTGTATTGAACTTCCCCAGGTCTGACCTGGTGAAGTATGATCTAGCGTAAGTGGTAACGTTCAGTAAAATGTTCATCTTAGTGAATTTGAGTAATTACGATCCTTTGTCAGTGTGCAACTTCGCCTGGTGTTAGGGTGCGAAGTTGCGCTAGTCTATCTACTTTGCTAGCGAAAATTCGTCAGAGCCGGTATTAGTGAATTTGTGAAGTTACGAATTGACGTCACGCTGGCGAATTAGCGCTAGTGTTAGACGCTTCGCGCTTTAGTGAATTTGCCCCAAGGTTTTTTGACTGCACTGTTGTACACAATCTTAACTTTTTGGGGGGAATTCACAAAAGTGTGGGTAAAATAAATAACCCAGAAGTGGCGGTCGACAAATTTGTAAAATGTCGTACAAACAGCAAATTCAGAAAGGCAGATGTTACCATCTCTGAACGTCTCGTAAGTCCGACAGTTTTCTAAAATGTTGTATATCTTTTCATCGTACAGACCACATTTTAAAGACATTTTACACGACATTTTAAAGACATTTTAAAGACAATTTGACCGACATTTTCATTTTGAAGAGCCTAATGTGTCGGAAAAACTGTCGGCAAAAAAAAATTAGTTTACGAGTAATTCATAAAAATGTCGGGGAAAGTGGCGCAGAAAAAACCACGCCCACTTTTCACTACACTTTTTCAAAAGTGTTGTATATGTCGGAAAACTGGCGGGGAAATGCTCTGTGAATTTGTCGTCTGTTGCTACGACATTTTAAAGACATTTTAAAGGCATTTTTTCCTTCCCGGCACTTTTGTGAATTCCCCCCTTTGTGTCATCTAAAATCAACACAATTTGCACCTTTATGTCAGGCCGACTAAATGCAAAATTTGAAATCACTGCAAGAGGAAGTAATGTCGACTAAAAAGAAAAGCTTGATGCCTTTCTCCTGGTACTTTAAGTCATTAGATGTAGTTCTTATACATACTGGCAGTGTGTGTGTGGCTCTTGTTTTGGTGCAGTAGCTGTTGAACAGGACAAACCAGCTGGAACGCGGCCTGTGGAATCATCACTTTAAAACCAAACCCCTATAAACATGTTGCATAAACAATTAGTAATGTGCTCAGTTTTATGTCACATAGGTGCACAGAAAGTAATGCTGCCTGCATCTGCTGCTGAATGGATTACTCATCAGCCATATAGTATATGCACAGGTGTGGGACCTGTTATACAGAATGCGCTTTCTGTAATTTAGATCATAATTTACGTCTACTAGAAAAGCATGTAAACATTAAAGGGGAACTAAATACTAAAAATTAATATGGCTAAAAATTCAATTTATTTTATCATGATCTTATTGCACCAGCCTAAAATTTTAGCTTCCCAATAGCAGCAATGATCCAGGATTTTAAACCTTTCACAGGGGGTCACCATCTTGGATGCTCCGTGGGCTCTGAGCAGCTGTTGAGAAGCTAAGCTTAGGGGTCGTCACTAATTATCCAGCAGAAAATTAGGTTCCCTGGCTGTAATATAAGCTGATGCTACAGGTTTGCTGATTATTAAATTCTGATGCTAATTGCACTGATTTCTGTGCTGCCATGTAGTAATTATTCACATTAATGACTAATCAGCCTTATATTGTGACTATATTTCTATTACGCTATGGGGCAGATTTACTATTGGTCGAATTTGAGGGTTAATTTTGGTTGAATTTTAACCCTTCAAATTCGAATATCAAATTTGAAGGGTTTTAGCGAAAAATTTGATCGAACGATTAAATCGTTTAGAATGATTTAAACCATTCGATCAAATTTTTCTTATTCGACCTAAAAATGCTGAAATAACCTGTTGTTCACCTTTGAGTTAACTTTTAGTATAATGTAGAGGGTGATATTCTGAGGCAATTTGCAATTGGTTTTCATTTTTTATTATTCGCAGTTTTTGAGTTTATTTAGCTTTTTATTCAGCAGCTCTCGAGTTTGCCGTTTCAGCCATCTGGTTGCTAGGGTTCAACTTACCCTAGCAACCATGCATTGTGTGTGGTTTTTGAGTTATTTAGCTTTTTATTTAGCAGCTCTCTAGTTTGCAGTGTCAGCAATTTGGTTCCTAGGGTACAAATTACCCTAGCAACCCTGTATTGACTTGAATAAGAGACTGGAATATGAATAGGAGATGGACTGAATAGAATAAGTAATAAAAAGTAGCAATAACAATACATTTGTAGCCTTACAGAGCATTTGTTTTTTGATGGTGTCAGTGACCCCCATTTGAAAGCTGCAAAGAAACTGAAGAAAATTGCAAATCATTAAAAAACTATGAAAAATAAATAATGAAGACCAATTGAAAAGTTTCGTAGAATTGTCCCTTCTACAATATACTAAAAGTTTACTTGAAGGTGAACCACCCCTTTAAAGCATATATTTATCTTTTTACAGCATTTTGAGCTTTATTATATCACATCCAATGCACTGGCAAACTTGGAAGCTTGATGTTGGCAATATGACAAACGTACATTGCATCAGACGTAGACCTTCTTTAGAGATTGTAGCCAAAATGATGCCAATGTGATATCTCCAGCTACCCCAGTAATGTGACCGCACACTGCAGCCCTACGTGTAATTAGACTGAGCAGGCCGCGTTCCTTTTGGGATAAGAGCGGTGCCTTTGTATGGGCAGCGTTTCCCTTATCTCTTGCTGAGAACAAGGCATTTTGCAGCACAAGACGACAACAGCCTTTTTTTTTTTCGAAAAGAGATTGGAGCAGAGGCCTGTAAGCTTGAACAGCTCTGTCTGAGGGCGTTTGAAATCCTGCCCTAATTCCCTCCGAGTGTGGTAAGAAAAGAACTTTGAACATCCCTAATTAACAATTACAATAATTAGAACTGCTGCATTGGTGAGGAGTTAATTATACTGGAGAATGCTTTAGCTTTCCCTTGTAAATAAATGGCTCCAAAAGGGGAAGATCCTCTCCCATTCTTGGATTCTGATTATCAGCCATTATGAAAATGTTTTGTCACTGGAAGCGAGTTTCCAATTAATTGAGCAATGCACTAAAGCTACAGGAGACAATGAGATTAATATGTGATAAAAATTCAGTTCTCCGCCTCACCAACATGTGCCGATGAGAAGTTCTACCTAACCTTTTCCTTGCGGGAGGCACCTGCAGAGCGTGTAGCGGCCTTAAAGGACCAGTATCATCAAAATTTATTTTTAAAAAATTCGACAAATGAAACATTAACTTAACAATAACAATAGCGAAACTCTGCTTCCGCTCCTCTACAGAAAAGGCGTCAGGGAGACAATCCATCATGCAGCAATCGATTTCTCCTCCCTGGCTACCTCCTATCTGGCTGTCTCCTATAAGGAAGGCAGGGAGGAGAAATCGAGTGCCACACAATGGATTCTCTGATCGACTTTTCTGAAGTGGGATCTCGATAAGTTATTTCTTAACAAAGGCTTTGCGATTTTAAAGTTTCATTTGTCTTTTTTTTTTAAGTAATTTACCTGGTCACACTTCCTGGAGCAAAAACAAGAATTTTTAGTGGAAAATTTTTTTTTTTGTAATTATACCCCGAAGCTGCAAACCCTTGAATCCGGAGATCCACCATCTCAGACCTGTTGAGGTCCTGTATAAATAAATGGGAGAGGCACCTATCTCAGTTTGAAGCTATCGTGGTCTGTGCTGGGTTTAGGGTTGTCACCCAGCTGGTATTTTACTGGTCTAGCTGGTAGAACAGCTGCCAAGGCTTGGGCCAGTATTACATATTTACTGGTAGTGTAGTTGCCGGGAAATTTGTTATACTCTTAAAGTATTTAAGAGTCTATTATAAAATTGGCTTTGAAAGCTACTTCTAACTTTGCCATAAAGTATTTGCATAATGCTTTTACATTACCTGTCTGATCCCCCATGTTCCTGTATGAGGGGGCTGCCATATTTGTGCAGCAGGAGTCTGTTATCATTAGAAACTGTAACTAACAGGCTGAGATGGGACAGTCAGGTTGGAGAAGTCAGAGAGTCAGGCTTAGGAACTTCAACTAACAATTATATACAAAAACAAACCTCTCAGCAAAAAATGATCAATATGACCTAGAGGAAACATTTAGGGGCAGATTTACTATTGGTTGAATTTCGAATTGAAAAAAATTCGAAATTCGACCATGTGAATAGGTAGGGAAGTAAAATCCTTCAAATTCCAATATCGAATTCGAAGGGTTTTACCGCAATCCCATTGGTCGAACGATCAAATAGGAAATATATGATCGATCGATTCAAAAGATTTTTTTGATCGATCGAATATTTTGTATTCGATCAAAAATAATGAAACCCAATTCGGTAGCTTTGATCTGGTGAACTAGGTGGTTGAATAAAAATTTAAAGGGGAAGTACTTCGACAGTCGAATAGTCGAATATTCGAATGAAATTTTATTCGAATTATTCTAATCATTCGATTCGATCGAATTTTCACAATTCACTGGTCGAAGTGGTCTTCAAAAACATTTGAAAATTCGAATTCGAATCTTTTTGAAAATTGAATCGAACTTCAAATCCTTCATGTGAATTTAGTAAATCTGCCCCTTAATGTACATTAAGGGGCAGATTTACTAAATTCACATGAAGGATTCGAAGTTCGATTCAATTTTCAAAAAGATTCGAATTCGAATTTTCAAATGTTTTTGAAGACCACTTCGACCAGTGAATTGTGAAAATATGTTAAAATTAATTTTAGTGTCTGCATCACTTTGACAAAAGCCTTTGGCCCACCCACAATCCGTTCAAAACATACCTTTTCTCCACCTTCTGGCCATGGCGCATTGTGGCTCCTCCCCATTTTATATCACAGCCTGCTCATTTTATGTAAAAATTTGATGAAATGTGGCAACCCTATCTTGGTTTAAGCAGAAAAAATTTAGTTCTTCAGTGAACAAAGCCTGAAAATTTCTAGCAATTTGGGTTTTTGCTCGATTTGATCACGTTTTTCCACAATCTGATTAATTTGGGTTGTTTTATTAATTAATCATACCTCCCAACTGTCCATTTTTTGGAGGGACTGTCCTTCTTTAGACAGCTCAACCTGCAGTCCCTCATTTGTACTGGAAAGTCCCTCTTTTCTCTGCACTGAACAGCCAGGAAAAGAAACAAAGTTTCTAACTTAATTGGCTTTTGGCAGAGAGCCCAGAACAGCTAACACATGCAAATAAGATACTTTGTAACACTTTTGAGATAAGAAAATAAGTAATTGTAACAGGAAAAATATTTTTAAACTTTCATAATCTGCCAAATAAACATGGTCTATAAATGGGTGTGGCCAAATTTTTACTTGCAAAAAAAAATTTGTCCCCTCTTTTTACTTCCAAAATGTTGGGAGGTATGATAAATAAGGTCAAACTGAGCATGGGAATTTGGTTGGAGAACAAGCTCAGGAAATAGTTTAGCTCAGGAGCAATTATATTATGTTCCATTCTTATAAAAGGCCTGATCTCCCAGGTTTTTTTTATGTCTTTTTTTTCCCCCCTCAAAACCTGCTGTCGCAGGGGAATATTCTGGACTGCAATTTCCTTTGTCGGCTCTCATTGGTTAAATAGGTGGAACCATCCGCTAATTAAAACCGGTGTTAAAACCATGGGAAGCATCTATACAGTTCTATAGCTCTAGATGGCATAGTCATTGTTACGTACTAGGGCTGCAGTCTTTTCAGGGAAGAAGTATTGGTGTTATTATGAAATATAGGAAAGCCATTTCCTGTAATGTTCTATTTAAGAATAGAATTCTAATTTATAGTAGCAAGCTAAAAAGTAGTAGTAGTAAAACTGAGCCCACGTTAACCAACTTGTGGCATATCTACTCCTTGCAGGAGCCTATGTGCATCAAATGCGCTGCAAAGCTATACATTTATTGTTATTGCTACATTTTATTACTCATCTTTCTATTCAGACTCTCTCCTATTCATATTCCAGTCTCTTATTTAAATCAATGCATGGTTGCTAGGGTAATTTGGACCATAGCAACCAGATTACAAACTGGAGAGCTGCCTAATAAAAAGCTAAATAACTAGAAAAACCACAAATAATAAAAAATGAAAACCAATTGCAAATTGTCTCAGAATATCACTCTCTACATCATACTAAAAGTTAACTCAAATGTGAACAACCCTTTTAATTGTAACTAAACTGGCATAGATTTTGATAGCAAATTGCAAGCAATTTGCCAAACAGACATATAGGTGCATTGCACACAATTTAGTTTGTGTCTGCAATAAAAACGCTGCACAGTAGGTAAAAAAAAAGAATGGAATTTGGGTTTGGAAATTGCACTTTGCTATTCGTATGTATCTGCAATTACTATAGAATTCTGGTGGAAGAAACATTAGATTCTGGGTAAAAAA
Source organism: Xenopus borealis (assembly GCA_024363595.1). Lineage (NCBI taxonomy): Eukaryota > Metazoa > Chordata > Amphibia > Anura > Pipidae > Xenopus > Xenopus borealis. Next base: position 123,743,473 of record CM044443.1, on the reverse strand, counting down.
AAAAAACGCAATTTGCAACTGAAAATTGCCCTTTGCAGGTAGTGCCATGGTTATAAAAGAGGTAGGTATGTTTTACTTGATGGTAAGTAAGCTAGCATAGGTGTTGGTAGAAAATTAATTTTTTTTTTTTTTAATATTTAATTTAATTTAGTAGCCTTTATCATGGCAATCCAAAAGAATTCCAGGTCCCATGCATTTAAGATAGTAACCCACTTATCTGTATGTTTTTTTTTCCTTTAGCATTTTCCCCTATTTATAAAACTGGCATCAAGCATAATTTTTACTAGTCAGGTCAGTTAAATTTCAGCATGGTTGAAAGACTAGCACATACAAATAGGGTGTTATTTATTAAAGGTTGAGTTGTGAAATTTTTTTGAGATTTATTATACCCTAATGCTGCGAAAAGCCCAAATCCGAAAATCCACATCTCAGACCTGTTGATGGCCCGTATAAAGGTGGCCATACACAGGACGATAAAAGCTGACCGACTCGGCAGCTTATTGGGCCGTGTATGGGGCCCTCCGCTGGGCTTCCCTGATCGATACCTGGGCGAAAGTCAGCCACACGTCGATCGGACGGGACTAAAAATCCCTTTGGATCGGGGCTGCATCTGTTGGTTGATGTGGTCCCGGCATCTGACACTTTGTTATGATCCAATCATTGGGCCCTAGGGCCCACGTTCGGATTAGCAAGATATCGCCCACCTCAAGGTGGGCATATCGGGTAGAGACCCGCTCGTTTGGCCAAACAAGCGGATCTCTCCATATATGGCCACCTTAAGTCAATTGAAGAGGCATCCATCTAAATTCTAAAAGTTATCATGGTCTGCATTGGGTTTATTGGACTTTTTTGAGTGATTTGGGGAAGCGGAAAAAATTATTATAAATTGAGTTTTTCAGCAATCCGATTAAATGGAGATTTTTTTTTATCAATAAATAGCGATTGGTGAATTTGTCCTGTTTTGCTTCACCGAAAAATTTGTGAACATCCCCTGAAAATTGCAAAACAGTGAAACAATTTGCATAACACAGATGTTTGCGCTGACATAAATTTGTGGGTGTAAAAATGGACGCAAGCATCAAAATTTAAGCCAGAATCTAAAAAACTATTCGCAGGTGAATTTATTTGCATGGAAAGAAAGGTGGAAAATCTCCACAAATTTGCCCCTGGTAAATAGATTCATCCATCACTATTAATAAATAAGCTAAAATCTGCTATGGGAGTTTGGGGTTGTGTCTTTTTTTTTTTATTTTAAATATATGATTTAGATTTTAGTAAAAAAAATCCCTGAAGGGGTTATTTATTAAAGGTTGAGTTGTGAATTTTGTTTTCACTAGAAAACTCTGATTTTTCGAGATTTATTTTACCTGAATGCTGTAAAAAACCTGAATCTGAAAATCTACCATCTCACACCTGTCGAGGTCCTGTATAAGTCAGTGGGAGAGGCACCTATCTCAATTTGAAGTTTTGGTGGTCTGCACTGGGTTTATCCCAAAAATACAATTTTTTTGGAAAAATTAGAGTGACTTTATCGTTTTTCTGTGATACGATTAAATCTATTTTTTTTTTGTTTTTTAAGAAATAAGCTAAAATCTGGCACTGGAGTTGTATTGTCGTTTTTTAATAAAATATTAGATAAATTCAGATTTTATTAAGTAACCCTCATAAAGTAATGTCTTGGTAAGGAAGCTAAGACTTCCTTCATCATACACAATGAATGCTAAGAACTAATAAACATTCACACCCACTGCTTTACTGAAGTGCCTGCAAGTCTCTTCCTGCAACATGACATGTAGTGACACAAGAAACTTCTCTTTGGGCCCTTTATACTGTGCGCCACTTAGTGCTGTTTTACCTGTTTCCACCTTTCGACAAGAGTCCCTGTATGATAAAGGAAGGGCTGTGTTTGCTCATTTTTATATTAGCTTCAAGTGAGACAAAAAAAAATATTCTTTTCCTCTTTGCACTCTGTATTTATAATGGAAGCAAAATGAGCAACACATGTATAACAACCTTGCATATTATATTTCGCACTGTAAAATGTCTCTGTGATGGGAAGGAAGGGCCAAAAGTCAGAGACACCGATAAATTAAAATACCTTATAGAAGTTTTACCAAAATGTGCACTTTTTACTTGCATTTGGATGTGATGGTACAGCTGCCCAACTGCAGTGCTGAGCACTAACACCTGAAGCATTAAAGGGATACTGTCATGGGAAAATGCTCCAAAAGAATTCTGCACTGAAATCCATTTTTCAAAAGAGCAAAAATATTTTATTATATTTCATTTTGAAATCTGACATGGGGCTAGACATATTGTCAGTTTCCTAGCTGCCTCCAGTCATGTGATTTGTGCTTTGATAAACTTCAGTCACTCTTTATGGCTGTACTGCAACTTGGAGCTATATCACCCTTCAATAGCCTAACAACAGAACAATGAGAAAGTAACCAGATAGCAGCTCCCTAACACAAGATAACAGTTCCCTGGTAGATCTAAGAACAACACTCAATAGAAAAAAACAAGTCCCACTGATTCAGTTGCATTAAGTAGAAGAAATAACAGCCTGCCAGAAAGTAGTTACATCCTAAAGTGCAGACACAAGTCACAAGACTGGGGCAGCTGGGAAACTGACAATATGTCTAGCCCCATGTATAAGAAGGAGAAGGAAAGGTTAAAACTAAGTTAGCTTTATCAGAAAGGTCTATCTAAATATAGCTGTAAACCCTCAAATGCTGCTCTGAGTCTTCTGTCAAAAGAAACACAGCATTTCTTTCCTTGGATTGTGTACACATGGGCTTCTGTATAAGACTTCCTGTTATTAGCTTAAATCTCCTTGCCCTGGGCGTGAGCATGCTCAGTTTGCTTCTCTATCCCCCCCCCCTTCTCTGCTGTAATCTGAGCCCAGAGCTATAATGGAGCAGGGAGAGACTCAGACAGGAAATGATGTCACACCAATCTAATACAGCAGTCACTATCCTAAATAAACAGAGAGCTTCTAGAGCTTTTTACTCAGGTATGGTAAAACATTCTACAGAATAAATATAGCATTCTAGCACTATTGCAGCTAATCTATTGGCAATAAAATGCATCTGTAGCTTTCCCTCTCCTTTAAAGGAGAACCAAACCCGTACTTAAAAAAACCTCCCCCGCATAGGCCCCTCTCCCCCCAGCCTACTTGCTACCCTGGGCAAATGCCCCTAACTTTTTACTCACCCCTTGCGACAGGTTAAGGTGTTGTAGTTCACAGCAGCCAGGCTCTTGGGCGATTCCCGTGAGTTTCGGTGCATGCGCAGTTGTCCAGAACAGGGAATTCGCTCCGACTGTCCATGCACCAAAACGCTGTCAATACAAGATAACCGAAAAAGATGGCTGCCATGAACTCGGACACCTAAATCTGCTGTAAGGGATAATTACAAAGTTAGGGGAGGGGAGGAGGGTTATTTTAAAGTATGGGTTTGGGTCTCCTTTAAGGGAACCAAAAAAATTGAGTAAAATCCAGGAATATGTAAAATCAACTAACTGCATTATGCTTTATAAATTAGTGAGAACGCAAAAATGTGGCAAAATCTGAAAACAGGGCATTTAAAACTGAGGTTACGCTGTATATGTAACAGGAAGATTGTTTGTATTCCCACTTTATTGAATTGAAAAACCTCTTGCTTCATTCCTTTTTTTTAGGGATGCACTGAATCCACTATTTTGGATTCGCCCGAACCCCTGAATCCTTCGAGAAAGATTAGGCCGAATTCCCGAATCCGAACACTAATTTGCATATGCAAATTATGGTTCGGATTCGTTTTGGCTGGGCAGCCAAATCCAAATCCTGGCCGAATCCCGAACCGAATCCTGGATTCGGTGCATCCGTAATTTTTTTTTTTTAGCTTCTTAAAGTATTTTTTGTTCAAATATGCCAGAAAGTCTCTTTGTGTGTTATAAGCTTTAAAGGGGTAACCTCACTTTTATAGTGTTGCGGATCAAAAAGTTGATAGCAATTCGTTATTGTAACATACTCAAAATTGGCTTCCCCTTTAAAGGGTGTTGTTCACCATCCAAACACTTTTTCAGTTCAGTTTCAGGAATAAATACTTTTTTCAGTAAATCTCCATTTTTAATTTTTTACAAAATTTAATTTTAAAATTAAATGTTTGTGTCTCTGACATTTGAGTCTGGCAGCTCAGTAATTCAGGTGCAGATTTTGAACTGTTACAATTTGCTCCATTAGTTGATACATATCTCAGCAGCATCTGTGGAGTTTTAGGGTAAGGACACACGAGGCGTTTTGTCGCCAGCGTTTTTAAAAAGCAAATCGCGGCGACAAGGCGATCGTCTTTTTCGAACTGGCGATTCCCAGCGACAATTTGCACAGAGCGATTTGTATCCCATTGCTCTGTGCGGTACGTGCTCCACCCACGTGCTCTCGGCGTTCCTCAACCAGCTCAATTAGCCTGTCTATCAAAAAAGTGCTTCAAAAAAGGCATTTTCCAGCGTGTTTTCGTCCGAGTTTTGTTCGGCGTGTTGTCTCGGCGTCTCTCCTCGAGCATTTGTGCTTCCCGCTGTAACCTAGCGTCTTTGTATTCCTGCGCCTTTACGTTCTTGCGTCATTGCGCAGTGTAATTTGAATACAATCGCTGCTACTTATCTGTATGTGTGTGCGTGTCTAGGAGATTTCAGTGCTTTTCTAAGTACATGCTATTTCTGATGAATCGCTCGGAAAAGGGTCTCTGCGTTTTGGAGCTACAGGCGATTCACAAACGCGCTGTGTGCACAGTAGCTGGCGTCTTTCATATGGTTTTGTGCTGAGACAAAACGAGCGACATGTCGCTGCGATTTGCTTTTTAAAAACGCTGGCGATAAATCGCCTCGTGTGTCCTTACCCTTAGCAACTATTGTATCAATTCTAACAGCTGCCTGTAATGAAACCCAGGGATCCTGCTCAGCAGGGACAAAGATAAGAAATGTATCAACTAAATTTATCAATTTAGAACAGTGTTGGCGACCTCCTCCCAGAGCTGCTTCAGAAAGACATATGAAGGTGAAAAATGAAAGGGGTTGTTCACCTTTGAGTTAACTTTTATTATAATGTAGAGAGTGATATCCTGAGACAATTTGCAATTTGTTTTTATTATTTGTGTTTTTTTAGTTATTTATCTTTTTATTTGCAGTTTCAGCAAGCTGGTAGCTAGGATTCAAATTACCCTAGCAACTATACACTGATTTGAATAAGGGACTGAAATATGAAAGGGAGGGGCTGAATCGAAATATGAACAATAAAAAATATGAATTAAAATATTAAGCCTTATAGATGGGGTCAGTGACCCCTATTTGAAAGTTGAAAAGAGGAAGAGGGCAAATAATGATAAAACTATAAAAAAAAAAATAATGAAGACCAATTGAAAAGTTGCTTAGAAATGACCATTCTATAACATACTGAAAGTTATCCAAGAGGTGAACCACCCCTTAAAACTTTACACTTCAATATTAAAAACTGTTACAAAAATAGAGTAGTTAAAAAATAAAAAAATAAAAAGTCTTTATTTCTGGTGAACTATCTGAAAAACAACTAAACCAAGTGTTGGAAGGCGAACAACCCCCATGTTCTTTTTACATTTAATTTGACATCTTCCGATTCATTTCGTGAAACGTGGCCCTTATATCGAATTTCCTTATATTCGTAGACCAACACGTTATATTGTGTATAACAATCAGTGGTTCCCTTACATGCAGAGCTTATGATTACACTATCAGTGCCATTATACCTTGATTAACATTCATTTATTTGAAAACCTCTAGTTTCTCCGGTGCACTACAAGCCCAACATGCAGCCACTCTGTCTTAATTTAGCCATCTTTTAGCAGCCCAGGCCTTGAATTTCCTTTCCTGTTCAAGGTTCGAGCTGCTAAAGAACTGGGTAAATGAAGACAGACTATCGGAGCACAGCTTTCATATATTTTCTTAGTGGCTGCATGCTGGGCTTGTTGGAGCGACTAGAGCTGTTCAGATAAAGCAATGAGCATGTGTTAAATAGGGCCAGTGCTAGAACGATTGGGGCAAGCCCCAGGACCCAACAAAATGGCCCAGTGTCGGACTGGCCCACCAGGATACCAGGAAAAGTCCCGGTGGGCCCAGGTGTCAGTGGGCCCTTATGCTGCTAATTTGGCCAAGTTCATGGCTATTCCCTATGTCTAGAGGCTAAATAGATGTAATAAAAGATTATAGTATGTAAAGAAAATACACCAGGAGAATAGAGGTTGAATGAGTAAAAGAAGAATAATAGTACTGAGAGTGGGCCCCTGGTCTAAAATGTTTTGGTGGGCCCCTAGTGTAAGGTTTTTGGGTGGGCCCCTGATGTCCCAGTCCGACACTGAAATGGCCTAAAATTGGGCCTTCTGTTGATAAGACTAACCCCACCCTGGCAAAACAATGTCTGCTGGAAAAATATGTAAAAATTAGGGATGCACCCAATCCACTATTTTTCGATTCAGCCGAACCCCTGAATCCTTTGTGAAAGATTCTGGCGAATACCCAACTGAATCGGAATCCTAATTTGCATATGGAAATTAGGGGCAGGAAGGGGAAAAAAAATAGAACTGCAGTTATTCTTTTTTTTAATCGTTTACTTGTTTTGTGAAGAAAAGTCACGTGATTTTTAGGATGTTGATTTGTTTCGCCCAGACAAAAGGATTCTGCCAAATACGTTTCCTATGGCCTAATACCAAACCGAATGCTGGATTTGGTGCATCTTTAGTAAAAATCAGGAATGTCCAACTTGTGACAGTCTGGCTGTAAGGGCTCTTACACACAGATGGTTTGTTTTGCAGGAAAAACTGGGCAGGAAGTATTGACCCGCTGTCCAGGTCAAAACCAGCAACCCTAGTCTACTCCTGCACTCCCCTGCGGCTGAACGGAGGAAAGTGCAACACAGGGGAGCGCATGAAAAAAACGTCCGTTTATAAGAGCCCTTAACTCTCAGAACTCCTTGACAGCCTCCAGCAAACAACACAATGTATACAGATTCTACTTTTGACTAATCCTATTTGCCCTATCTCAGTGCTGGGGATATTTCTGCACTTTGTTTTGGTAACATCAGCACAATGATAATACGACTGGGGAAATATTCTATGCATGCCATTTACCAGCTGAGCCTAGTGTTTTGCCCAGAAATGATCTTGGTACATATATAAAGAATTCATTATTATTGCCATTTAAATGTTTTATTACTTACTGTAAAAATATGTTTATGGCTAGAACATTTTCCTTTTGGGGTCTGGCTGACATTATTTGGGATTTGCATAGAGGCGTATGCTTATTGATAGGAGAACTGTGTAAAAAGCTTATCATAGTCTGCTCTTTTAAACAGCTGTGGGTGGGGGGCTATAGATTTCAAAACAGTGGAGGGAGGGGTCTACACTTGTGCTCATAAGTTTAGATACCATGGCAGAATTCATGATTCCTTAACCATTTTTCAGAGAATATGAATGATAACACAAAAAACTTTTCTTTCACTCATGGTTAGTGGTTGGCACTGTGAGAGTCTTGTCTGTAAAAGAGTTGGCTCCAGCTACATTGTTTCAAAATTCAGACCCAGTGAAAGAAAGGGACAAAAACACTAATTACATTGGAACTTGTATTAATTGGGTATTGGATAGCTGCTTAAAATGGCATTTTCTTTCATCATGCAGAAACATTGCATATTCATTATTTGCATGGAGTAATGCCTCTGACCTAGACAATTTAACATATAACCTCTTTCCAACCCCAATGCACTTATATTTAACTAATGATAGTTACCCTGAAATGCAGAGAAACAGCTTTCATATCTTTCTTAGGGAATGGAAATGTTTTTGGAAATATTGGGACGTTTTAGGCCAACCCCTCTGATACCAACAGATCATTCTTAGTCACCCATTCCATCCTTGATCTACCCGGACACCCCACATATTATAAAACATCCCTCCACCCCATGAAACAGGAGCAGTCTGATGCTTTATTTGTACTTCTACAATACACACAGCACTTGTCAGCTTTAAAGGGGTGGTTTTAGTATGTTATAGAAGGAGCAAACTTTCCAATTGGTATTCAGCATTTATTTTTTTTTATATAGTTTTTGAATTGTTTGCCTTTTTCTTCTGACTCTTTCCAGCTTTCAAATAGGGGGCTCTATCCTAGGGTTGTCACCTTTTAAAAAACATATTACCGACCAGTGGTCGGGGCTGGATTTAAGGGGCGGACTGTGATGAAAAAGGGGCGGAGCCATCAGGCCAGTGACGCAAAAAGAGGGCAGAGCTATGGGATAATGTCGAACAAGGGGCGGGCCACATCGCCCAAAGCTGAAGAAAATGTAAGTTTTCCCCGGCAGGCAAGGGCTTTTGTAAATGGTATTACAAATTACTGACAGCTACATTGCCGGTAAATTTTTAATGCCGGCCCTGGCAGGTGTTTTACCGGCTAGGCCGGTAAAATACTGGCCGGGTGGCAACCCTACGAAGTCCCCATCTAGAAAACCAATGTTCTGTAAAGCTACAAATGTGTTGTCATTGATACTTCTTGCATGGTGCATGATGAATGGTTGCTAGGGTAATTTTAACCCTGGAGAGCTGCTGACTTAAAAGCTAAATACATTAGCTAGAAAGCCACAAATAAAATATTTTTTATATGCTATTGAATGGTTAATTCTAAACTTTTCAGTTGGCCTTTGTTTTTTATAGTTTTTTATTTGTTTTCTTCTTCTGACTCTTTAGAGCTTTCAAATGTGGGTAACTGACCCCCATCTAAAAACAAATGCTCTGTAAAGCTACTAATGTGTTGTCATTGCTCTTTCTTGCATAGTGCAGAATGCATGGTTGCTAGGGTTATTTGAACCCTAGCAACCAGATTGCTGAAATTGGAAATGGAGAGCAGCTGGTTAAAAAGCTAAATAACTGAAAAACCACAAATAATAAAAAATGAAAAACAATTGCAAATTGTCTCAGAATATCACTCGCTACATCATATTTAAAACGTTTAGCTTTCTAGAGGAAAAAAAACTTTGTCCTGGGGTTATAAAATTAGAGGTACTGTATCAGCAGACTAGGTATTTTCATCTTATCTGTAACAAGTAGCACTCCCCTATAGTTTGTCAAGATCACAATGTCACTTAACTTGTATTTGAACTGTTTATCAGTCTCTCTGGGATCCCAAGCAGCCACAGGGTCTGCCTCCTCTATAGTACAGAAACTGGCAGAACTTTGCAAATAAATCTTCAAGGAAATACTGGTATAAATGTTGTACATGATGTTTTGTGCTTGTGTACCAGCCCAAGGCAACCACAGCCCTTTAGCAGTAAAGATCTGTGTCTCCCCAGTAGATGCCCCAGTAGCTCCCCATCTTCTTTTCTACTGATTCACTGATTCACATGCTCTGTGCTGCTGTCACTTACTGAGCTTAGGGACCCACTCACAATATACACTACACATAGTGTAATTAGGGTTGCCACCTGGCCGGTATTTTACTGGCCTAGCCGGTATTTTTGATGGTTCATCCCAATGTTATTAATAGGAAAAAAAGATAAATATATAGCAAGGCCGGTATTTTTTTTTAAGAAAAGGTGACAACCCTAAGTGTAATAGAAATATAGCCACAATATAAGGCCGATTAGTCATTAATACAGATAAGTATTACATGGTAGCACAGAAACCAGCGCAACTGGCATCAGATTTTAATAATAAGTCCTTTAGCATCAGCTTATATTACAGACAAACCTAATTTTCTGCTGCTGGATAATTAGTGACGACCCCTAAGCTTAGCTTCTCAACAGCTGCTCAGAGCCCACTGAGCATGTGAGTGTCACAGACACTTTCCAAGATGGTGACCCCCTGTGACGAGTTTGAAGTCCTGGATCTTTGCTGCTATTGACAAGCTGAAAATTTAGGCTGGTACAATAAGTTCACTATATAAAACATGACATTTTTTAGCTACATTCAATTTAGGCTTTAGTTCTCCTTTAAGAGGGGACTAGGAAACCTATTAGCACTGTATCAGTCATTAAGAATGCCACGTGCATCCCTATAATATTAACTCACTATAGTCACACAATATTTAAAGTGTTAATAATGTGAACTTTGCCTTGCATCTTGGCGTGTTCGTTTGATGTTTTATGCAGATGTTTGTGTAGATAAGCAGTGAAAGCGATATTCCACTTCAACCTGCTAATAAATAGCATAATACTCACTTCTTCCATTAATAACAAAACTTTTGCTCCAGGGTAACATTGTGTTCCTTTTGCTTCCTTTAAGGCTACACTTTTTGTTGCTTTCTAATCTGTAGCAGCTGTGCAGCAATTTCATCTGCATATCTTTCCATATTACTGCTGAAATGGCAGAAACTGAAAAAAGGCTCAGGTTAAACAGTGGATAACAGATAACACCATTATGTTCTACAGAGCTTATCTGCTGTGTAACCTGAGCCTGTTCTCCTTTGAGCAGCTGCCCCCATGGCTACACAGCAGCTTAATTATATAAACAATAGTAGTGAGTAGTGTTGTGGGTAGGGTTGCCACCCGGGCCCGGTATTACAAATTTACTGGCAATGTAGCTGCCGGTAAATTTGTAATACCCCTTAAAAAAGGCCCTTGCCCTGCCTTAAATCCAATTAAAACTTACCTATCTCGCGTCTTCAGCCGATCGCTCGCTGTGGCTCCGCCCCTTTTTACAGTCACACCCGCCCCTTTTTGGTCCCGCCCCCCACCAGCCGGTAAATTTTTTTACAAAAGGTGGCAACCCTAGTTGTGGGAGTACTGATCTGGCTAAATTAACTACATTAAGGTCCCCATAGACGCAAAGATCCAATCGTACGAATCCTTGATTCGTACGATTTTTAGGCCTGTGTCCATCTCCCGACCTGCCACCAACCTTCAGTTTAAATAAAGCAGTAAAAACACAGATCAGCTGATGTTCTCCCCCTACAGGAGTCGTATGAAAGTTGTGACAAAACATAGCGACAGTCTCCCACTTAAAATCATACAATCAGCAATACACGCAGAGATTTTATTGGACACGACAGAAATGTTCTAACATGTCCGATCAACCAAACGACATCTCCGCCGGACGAAAAATGTCGGGACTCTCCACACATGGTCCGTAAATCGTACAAATCCTCTATTCGTATGATCAGATTGTTGCGTCTATGGGGAGCTATAGAGCAAAAGAGGAGAGATTGATCAAAGCACATTCCCTGAAGCAAACACAGCAGTTTTACCAGTTCAGGGCAACACAGCATTATATGTTTATTAGGGATGCACCAAATCCACAATTTTGGATTTGGCCAAACCCCAGAATCCTTCCTGAAAGATTCGGCCGAATACTGAAGCAAATCTGAACCATAATATGCACATGCAAATTATGGGTGGGAAGGGGAAACCATTTTTTACTTCCTTGTTTTGTGCCAAAAAGTCACAAAAAGGCCCTAATTTGCATATGCATAATACTCACTTATGCATATGCAAATTAGGATTCAGATTCGGTTCAGCCAGGCAGAAGGATTCGGGCGAATCCGATCCTTGTTTTGTGCCAAAAAGTCACAAGATTTCCCTCCCTTGCCCTAATTTGCATATGCAATTTAGGATTCAGTTTGGCCAGGAAGAAAGATTCGGCCGAATCCAAATCCTGCTGAAAAAGGCCGAATCCTGGATTCTTTGCATCCGTAATTGTTATTACTTTCATTTTTTGATGTTACTGTTCCTCTAAAGCCCTTCAATAATTTGCAGTTTGTTTTTATTCCCCTTTCCATGGCCAGCGAGAGATGTATTTGTTTGTTATTTCTAGAATAAGCCAATGAAGCTTCCCACAATTTTCCTTTAAAATCTGGCCAACAGAGTTCACTGACCTGTTATATCCTGCGATTGAGTCTATGTTGGGTTAGCAATGACAGCTCACTCTAACGCAGAAGCAACAGAATAACCTTTATCAACCTGTTTCACTGAACATTTCTAGGGAATGAAATTAATGGACAATTTATTCCTACAAAGTATATTTTCTCTTTGAGTTCATTTAAGAATGGGATTGTTAAAGGGATACTGTCATGAGAAAACATGTTTTTTTTTAAATGCATCAGTTAATAGTGCTGCTCCAGTAGACTTCTGCACTGAAATCCATTTCTCAAAAGAGCAAACAGATTTTTTTATATTCAGTTTTGAAATCTGACATGGGGCTAGCCATTTTGTCAATTTCCCAGCTGCCCCCAGTCATGTGACTTGTGCCAGCACTTTAGGAGGGAACTTCTTTCTGGCAGGCTGTTGTTTTTCCTTCTAAATGTAACTGAATAGTACGCAGTGGGACATGGGTTTTACTATTCAGTGCTGTTCTTAGATGTACCAGGCAGCTGTTATCTTGCGTTGGCTGAACTAGGGATGCACCGAATCCAATATTTTGGATTCGGCTGAACCCCCAAATCCATTTTGAATGATTCGGCCAAATACCAAACCGAATCCGAACCCTAATTTGCTTATGCAAATTAGCAAGGGGGAGAGTAAAAATTTTTTAACTTCCTTGTTTTGTGAAGAAAAGTCACATGATTTTTTGGATTCAGTTCGGCCAGGCACAAGGATTCGGCCGAATCTGAATCCTGCTGGAAATGGCCGAATCCTGGCCGAATACGGAACCGAATCCTGGATTCGCTGCATCCCTAGGCTGAACGCAGCAAAACGGAACGCAGGGTTTAACGCCCATGTGTTAATGCCCTAAATGTTATGTCAAATGTAAAGAACCCCTTTAAAAATGTTTCGTTTTAGCTTTCTAGAGAAAAAAATCTATTTGTCCTGGGGGCATCAGATTAGAGGTATCAGCAGACTAGGCATTTGCTTCTAATTGGTGGCCAGTGGCACCCCCCTAAAGTTTGGCAATATGACAATTTCCCTAAACTCACATTTGAACTGCTTATTAGTCCCACTGTGATCCCAAACAGCCACAGGGTCTGCCTCCTCTATAGTACAGAAACTGGCACATGCTGTGCACTGCCGACCCAAAGATTCTCTTAGAGCTTTCAATTGGGGGTCACAGACCCCATCTAAAAACAAATGTTCTGTAAGTCTACAAACCAGTGGTACTCGTGTATTACCCTCAGTTCCACTGCCGTATCTGATTATCCCTGTCTACGTGTGCTAAAGTAAGAAAGTGGTAGGGAAAGTGGGTATTTTCTTAATTACAGAGGAAGCAGAATCTGCGGTCGGGCTCAGTCCTCCCCATTCCTCTGTTGTTACGCTTGTGCAAATAACATTTTACATGTCGGAAATAGGCAGAACAGGACGCCTAATAATTCTATAATTATAGGCCCACCTTCAAAATACTAAAAGTTAAAATAGGCAAATGTCCCCTTTAAAGGGCAAGGAAAGGCAAAGAAATAAAATCCAATTTTTAATTTCTTTAATGAAAA
>CM044443.1:123606564-123708649 GCA_024363595.1 Xenopus borealis | reverse complement strand
CAACCAGTAGCTCATGAGCAACATGTTACTCTCCAACCCCTTGGATGTTGCTCTCAGTGGTCTCAAAGAAGGGACTAAATTTTGAATTCCAGCATTGGAAACATATATAGTATGTATATAAAGTATAGTGCCAAGTAGACCACATAGGTGCTACCAAATAGCCAATCACAGCCCTTATTTGGCACACCGAGGAATGTTTTCATGTTTGTGTTGCTCCCCATCTATTTTTACATTTGAATGTGGCTCAGGGGTTAAAAAAGGTTGGGCACCCCTGCTTTAAAGGGACATCAAACCTGTTTTAATCTTTGATTGCGTTTTGTACAAAAGAATGCGAATGTTGTGTTGTTGTATCTTTCTGTGCCATAGGAATAAAAAAAGGGAATATTTCTTCCTGTGGCTACAACAAGACAAGGCAGGTAAGGTTACTAACAGCTTTATAGATCCTATGGAAAGCCCTGCTGTATGAATATCATTATACACAGGGGAGCTGTGCCAATTAGGCGAGTCAGCACCTTACTGGTTACCAGGAACGGCAAAAACGGTGCTCCTGGGAACTGTAAGAGCCCAATTTCCGGTTTCAAACCTCCAGGGGGTGCTGGGGGGGCACAGCAAGCCATGTAAAGATTTTTCTATCAGACATTTTGGGGGTTGTTTATTAAAGGACCAGTAACATAATAAAAAGTTTTTCAAACATTTGTTGTTATACTGCAAATAAGAAACACCAACACATATTAAACTTTAAAATCCCAAAATCTTTATTAAGAAATAACTTACCGAAACTCCACTTGTGCTTCTCTTCAGAAAAGGAGACAGGGCGAAGATCCATTGGCAAATGCCAAAAACTAAAAACAAAATAGCATTTTTTTTTTTACTTTTGGATTTTTGTAGAAAAATAAGTAGAATTTTTCATGATTTATTATACCCAGAGGGTGCTAAAAGTCAGGATCTGAAAATACTCCATCTTCAATCTGTCTGGTCCTGTAAAAGTCAGTGGCAAGGGTCCCATTTCCAATTTGAAGATATCATGGCCTGTGCTGTTCAAAAAATTCAGGGGTTTCGAACCACTTCACGGAAAATCTGAACGTTTCTGCATAAATCCTGAAAAATTAGTTTTTTGGTTTTTTTTGCAAGAACATACTTTTTTTTTTCCCGAAACGATTATATCAAGTTTTTTCAAGGATAAATAAGGTCAAATAGTGGATTCTACTTCGGTCAGAATTTCTTTTACTTCAGGGCTGATCTCCATAGCATGATGAGGGCCAATTAGTCGCAAGGTGACAACACGCTTGTTACGTGTCGGACGGGCAGAACATAATGGGACTCATCGAGCAATCACAGGTACAAACTACATGTATCTTTCGGATGAAGATGCAGGGTACGGCGTTTACATCCAACAGTCAGCTACATGTAGTTTGTACCTGTGATTTCTTGATGGGTCTCATTATATTCTGCAAGTCAAACACATCACATCCGCCTCATCGTTGTGCGACGAATCTGTCGCTGCGGAGTTTGGTGCTAAAAAATCTGTAATATTGTATTTTGATAAATGACCCCCATACTGTTGGGGAAATTATGTATAAATAACATACAAGCAGTCCTTTATGAAACATTTGTCACATTAAAACATATATCCAGTGTCGGACTTTGGTGGGGGAGCGCTTGGCCCACTGGGACTGCCTTATCGGGGCCTGCACACACCCACTCCAGGAACCCCATCTCCCCCAACTTCAGGGCCCCCCTTGGCAGCTGCCCACAACCTCTTCCAAATCGCCAGGCGGATCTGGGCTTGCGGGGCCCACGATGCCTGGGTTTTTTTTTTATCCTGTGTCCCGCCAGTCCAACCCTGTATACATCTGTATACATCTATATTTTGAGACTGCAACAGATATTTGAAATTGCATTTATGTAGAAGAACGTGCTAATTCCCTTTATTTGCCGTCATATCTATCAGTGTAAGACAGAACGCTATACCCCAAGACCTTCTTACATATATAGTTCTAGGACCCCCCTGAGAAGAACCTTGTAAGGTTTAAAAGCTTGGCATTCATAAAACATAACTTGATCCAATAAAGAGTAATAATTTTACCTTCAATTGACAAAATCATTACAATCATCAGTGTGTTTTCCCATTCCCACACATTAGCTCCTCTAGATTTAGTTCGAACGGTGACCTACCCATGTGTATCTTACTAGTGGCTACAGTAGAGTCTGTCAGGCCTAGGACAGAAAGCAACATCTAATGATAGACCCCAATCTGCCTTTTGGACACCCCTTCTTTAACACATTCTTTTAGACAACATCATTAATGCTAAACTAAACTTAATGCTAAACTAAACTTCAAACTAGTGCTACCATCAAAATACCATCAGCCTATAAGGGCCTGTTAACTGGGTGATTTTCAAGCACAAACTTGAGTAAAAATGTTTTACTCGTTTATTTTTTCCAATTAGTGGAAAGTCGGTTTTCGCATGAAATATTTTTCAGGTTTTCCTGCAATATCCTAAAGCATCATATAACATTTTTAAGGGCCTTTTCACCTAAAAGTGTTATCCTGCCCGGAGGTGGTGTATACCACTGTAACCTAAAGAAACAAAAAGTTGGAGCAGGTTTGACAGCATTTTGTACAGAGAATATATTTTAGCATGATTAGGCCAATTTCTGAAAGAAAATCATTTTTGAGTTTTCTACTAGTGTTAGTGTTCAGTGAGCCTTCCAAATTTTGAGTGAATCTCGAATTGAAAAATAGCTTAATTTTGTGCTTAATGAATAATATAAAATAAAGTAACTTTGATTTATTTCCATGCCACCAAGGCAAGAAAAATGTCAGTAAATTGTTTCTATTGTCTTCTAGGTGTCATTTAAAGCTTCACTATCTTCAAAACACAAATGATTTTATTTAACAGGAGTAATTGTAAACCTAACCTATATTGCATGCAAAGAAAAAAAAAACAGTGAGTGCAGAGGACCCTCTTTATGAGCACCCACTATGACAAGGGTGCCAATTAAAGCTGAAACAAAATTATAAATGCAATAATTTTGAAATTACCTAAACCATTAGGGTTGCCATCTGTTTTTGGAAGGGCTGCCTGGGTGAAAAGTCTGAATTTCCAGTTCAGGAAATGAATGACATGGCCAGGCCCGGACTGGGCTGCTATAAGGTGCCATAGAAAGTCAGTATTTAGTGGGCTGGTGGTGGCTGATTGGACCTCCGTGTACCTGAAGTGCCAGCCCCCATTTTAATTCTCAGTCCGTACCTGGACATGGCTGGTCCCCAACGTCAGTCAGTCCACCACCCCCAACATCACTGGCCTGTCCCCTGCCCGTTTTCTCCAAAGAAAGAAGGTGGCTACCCAATATACCATCCAGAAGTTAGCTTGAAAGGGTGGATCTGTACAGGAGGGACTTCATTTAGCCAAATATCCACCAATTCCTGACTGTGCCTGATCTGAGTCTTGTAGATGTGGTTGGGTGGGTGCTGCTAGAGGGTAAGCAGCCAGATAGGGCATATTTGAGGACATAAACATATGAAGGCTATATGAAATATAGGCTTTAAGCATGTATACCAAACATCTGCAGATGCTGACCAGGCACATAATAAATGTGACTGGGTTCTTTTAGTTCTTCGTTAACTGAAAGGCTGAGTTGTCCTGGGGATGTTGTGAAATTTGCAAGGAGTTGAGTTTGGACTCGACAGACAGCAAGCCTAATGAACATAATGTGGACTTCAGCAGGACTTTAGCATGAATCCTAGGATGAAAGATAGGATTGAGTTTTTAACTCGGTTTTAGTAAGATTGGAATTAGGGCCCAGAGTGCTGACTAAAAAACTTTCCAGGGGTCCCCAACCACCAGGAACTGGGCCGCTGAGTCGGGCTGAATTGGATGCCGGAGCATTGAATTAGACGCCAACCCAGCTGATCCCACCTCGCCCCCTCCAACCCCATCTCGACCCCCCTGACCCCACCTTGGTCCTTGCAAAATTTTTTGCCTCGACACCGGTCCCCAGGCCAAAAAAGTTTGGTGACACCTGTATTAAACTGTTGAGCTAGAGACAGAACTTCAGGGTCGGACTGGGCTGATGAGACACTGGGAAAAAAAACCATCGTGGGCACTGCTGGCTCAGACCCGCTCCATACACAGAGCCTTTCCCGCTGCTTCCAACCTCCCTACTTGGGCCCCGGAGTGGCGACTAGAAGAAAAAGGTGCACAGGGGTGGGGCTGGGGTGGAAGGGCGTCGCAGCTCGGGCAGGAAGGGGGCCGTCTCCCATAGACTCCATTAAATAAAATTATCAACATTTTTAAAAATGATTTCCTTTTTCTCTGTAAGAATAAAACAGTAACTTGTACTTGATCCCAACTAAGATATAATTAATCCTTATTGAAACAGAACCAGTTTATTGGGTTACATTAATGCAGGTAAGGTATGAAGATCCAAATTAGGGAAAGATCCGTTATCCAAAAAAAATCCAGGTCCTGAGCATTCTTTATAACTGATCCCATACCTGTATTACTAGTACTGTTTTATTATTACAGAGAAAAAAAAATCATGTAAATAAACTGTATTATGTGAATAAAATGGAGTCTATGGGAGACGGGCTTTCCCACACCTGTACATTTCTATGTTTGGTAAACAGTAAACAAAGTGAAAGCTGCACAGAAGCGAGAATGAATGAGACATCAGAGAAGTGCCTGACATTGTGAGTGGCAGAATCAGTCCATTGAGCGAAGAAAAATCAGCTACAGAGAGAGGGATGGAGTCCTGAGGAGACAGCAGAAGTCGGGTTCTATATTGGAATGTTCTAATGCACAGGAGCAGCTGTATCACTGGAGGAAATGCATTGAGAAGGCAGGCTGCCAAATGATCAAGCAATGCAAAGCATGAAGGCCTATGCCTGTGTCATTATAAAGCAATTTCATTCCTTGTATTAATACAAGATGCTAAGTTTCCAGCTTCTGCTTTTCTTCATTTGTTAATATATTGCCGAGCGTTTAAAGGGCAAGTAAAGGCAAAAAAAAATCCCATTTTACTTTCTTTAATGAAAAAGAAACCTATCTCCAATATACTTTAATTAAAAAATGGTTTTTACATGAAACCTGACTGTATGCAGTGAAATTCTCCCTTCAGTTACTTCTGTGGATAGGAATTGTCAGACGGTACCTAACTGCTGTGCAGGGAAACATTCATATTTATGAACAGCAGGGGGAGCCCCCACCATTACTTCCCAGCCATGCAGAACGCCAGCATCTTCATTTCCCTGTAGATCAGTCGGCGACTGTGTAGAGATTTGTATTGGATTTTATTTTTGCCTTTACATCCCCTTTACTGTTTCCAACTCCAGCTGCAGGGACAAAATCATGGAGCCAGATTTAAACAGATAAAACTGGGAATCTATTTGGAGGATTATTTTGCTGCAGCCACTGGTTCTGCAGAGTTGGAGAAAGTTTGTATTAAACAATACAAAAACTGTAAAATCCACATTAGATTACATGACAACACAGGACCCAGTGCAGTCTGTATATTCTGATTATTAATGTCTTGCTGTATCGGCTTCTGGCAGATATTATCTTGTGCTGTTTTGATCATTTATGACGATCCCTAAGCTTAGCCCAGACCACACTGAGCATGTGCACAGTCTTGGTCTTGCAAAGATGTATAACAAAGTTACAAGATGACAGCCCCCTGTGGCCAACTTTGAAAGCATAAATCATTTGTTTGATTAGGCTTGTGGTGCAGTAAGTTCATGTTTATGTTTAGTATACAAAATACAGCATTTCTAGCCTTATTCTATTTTACACTTTCCTTGTCCTTTAAAGCTTCCTTTACCCGTGTATTCCTTCTGCATTTCAACTACGTTCCATGTGTACAAGGGGGTATTATAGGTTAATTTTCATGGAAACATTGGGGCCTGGCAGCAAAACCAACTATCTCATTCAGCTATGGTAGGATGTGCACTGATTCATTTTCCATAGCACAGAATGACGTGATCACTGCAGACAGGGAAGGTAATTGGAATAAGAATTTCTGTATCTGCCCAGACTTTGTTAGGAGTGACGTCCGTGTCCGGGATGATGCAGAAAGCAGCATGGCCGCTCTCACAAAAATCCCACAAAAATAGCACAGTTAGTGTTTATTGTGCTGCCTATACCACCCACTATAATCCCGTGTTCTCAGGCATGATTCACACACACACACATAAATCATTTTCTATAAAAAAAAAAAACCCAAAACATTTGCACTCTTCTTTCATTCGTTAGCAATAACTATTTATTTGGTGAAAGTGATGCCGTCGTTTAACATTCACAGTCCTCTATACCAAAAACAGTTTAGTATCTGTAAACCCCAGTGTGTGAAAGTTTGGTTACCTAGTCTGTCGGAAATATAAATAATTCTTGCAGACAAATAAATAATTGGAAGGCTGTGTGTGTACAAATATGTTATACAAAGGGAAGCACTGAGTTTATGATTCAGTTAAAGGGGTGGTTCAACGTTAAGTTAACTTTAAGTATCTTATAAAATGGCTACTAAGTAAGCAGGTTTTCAATTGGTCTTCATTTTTTCTTTGTTATAATTTTTTTAATGATTTGCCGCTTTCAAGTGTATTGTTATTGCTACTATTTTATTACTTAACTTTCTATTCAGGCCTCTCTTGTTCATATTCCAGTCTCTTATTCAAATCAGTTCATGGTTGGTCGGGTAATGTGGACCCTAGCAACCTGATTGCTGAAATTGCAAACTGGAGAGCTGCTGAAAGAAAAGCTAAATAACTCAA
This sequence comes from Xenopus borealis, assembly GCA_024363595.1. NCBI lineage: Eukaryota > Metazoa > Chordata > Amphibia > Anura > Pipidae > Xenopus > Xenopus borealis. The sequence goes on along the minus strand of CM044443.1, from coordinate 123,701,880 downwards.
AAACCACAAATAGTAAAAAATGAAAATCAATTGCAAATCGTCTCAGAATATCACTCGATATATCTAAATACTAAAAGTTAATTTTTGGGATGCACCAAAGCCACTATTTTGGATTCGACCGAACCCCCGAATCCTTAGTGAAAGGCTCGGCCGAATACTGAACCGAATCATAATTTGCATATGCAAGTTAGGAATGGGAATTTTTTTTTTCACTTTCTTGTCTTGTGACAAAAAGTCAAGAGATTTCCCTCTCCACCCCTAATATGCATATGCAAATTAGGATTCGATTCAGCCAGGCAGAAGAATCCGGAACCAATCCTGGATTCGGTGCATCCCTGGTTAATTTCAAGGTGAACAACCCTTCTAATTATATCTTAGCTTGGATCACGTACATCCCAGTCAATCCCAGTAATTTTTACTAGATTTAATTTGGCCCAGTGAGACCGTGGGGGGGCCCAGTGTACAGATGCAGTTTAAGTAGAATGTTATAATTATTGAACTGTATTGGACCTGTTATCCAGAATGCTCGGGACGTGGGGTCTTCCAGATAAAGGATCTCTCTGTAATTTGAATCTCCATACTTTAAAGGGCAAGGAAAGGCAAAGAAATAAAATCCAATTTTTACTTTCTTTAATGAAAAAGAAATCTATCTCCAATATACTTTAATTTAAAAATGTGTACTGTTTTTATAAGAAACCTGACTGTATGCAGTGAAATTCTCCCTTCATTTACTGCTGATAGAAATTTTCAGACAGTCCCTAACTTCTGGCAGGGAAACAGTCATACTTATGAACAGCAGGGGGAGCCCCTGCCTTACTTACCAGACATGCAGAACTCAGCAGCTTTGTTTTTTGATAATTTGTGACAACCCCTAAGAAGCCCAGACCACACTGAGCATGTGCGAGTCTTGATATTGCAGAGATGTCTAACAAAGTTACAAGATGACAGCCCCCTGTGGCCAACTTTGAAAGCATAAATCATTTGTTTGATTAGGCTTGTGGTGCAGTAAGTTCATGTTTATGTTAAGTATACAAAATACAGCATTTCTACCCTTATTCTATTTTACACTTTCCTTGCCCTTTAAGCCTGCTATAAAATCCTTTAAACATTAAATAAACCCAATAGTCTGGCTTTACCTCCAATAAGGATAAATTATATCTTCGTTTGTATCAAGTACTGTTTTATTATTAAACGGATAAAGGAAATCATTGTTTTTTTAAAATTTGGATTATTTAGATAAAATGGAGTCTATTCTGTAATTCATAGCTTTCTGGATAATGGGTTTCCAGGTAGCGGACACTATACCTGTATTCCGGAAAGCGCTGTCTGAAGGTCATTTCGGGTAAGAAGGGAGAGAAGACTGATTGGCTGTTCTAGATATTTTTTAGATGACTGGTGCAACAATACAGAAAGTACTGTAAGCAGGTCCCTGGCCAAATACCGCACCAAAACAAGGGTCTAAAAAATAACTGATCTCAGAGCTGCTCTCCCCTATATCATACATACAAAGGCAGTGTCTATTTTTGTCCATTAATACTCTTTTTTTTTTTTTTGTTTCTTTCTTATGTTTGTAATAGACTCCTCCAGGTTTTTACATACTCATTCTTTCATATGGTTGTGATAGGCTGAATAGCATAAAGCATGCTTTCATAAAGAAAAAGAAAATCAGTTCCGACCTTCCCAATAGATTTAAACCTTTTTTCTGGCAGTCTGTTAATACTTTTCCCCCCTAGCCTGGCAATGAAAGATTTCAAGTGCAAATGCAGCCGTGTGTGTGCTGTACAGAGCATCAATGTGTTAGCCGCGCTCTGTCTCTGACACCTTTCCCTAAGAAATAAAAAATGAATGAAATAGAAAACGCTGAAATAACCAATGTCCCAGGTTGCACAAAGCAGGCAGTGTGTTCGCAGGGGTCTCTGCAAACTTTTCCCAGGCTCCCCGGGGAGCTGCTTGGGACCCAGGTTACACAAAGCAGGCAGTGTGCTCCGAAAGCCACTCTCGATATAGCTTCCTCACCTTCCATATATTCCCCTCCTTCTGCTTTCCTTCCAGACCTTGCAGTTTGGGGCTGCCGTTATAAAGAAATTACCTTTCACTGCAAACAGATTCAGTACGTTCACTGTAAAGTCCAATATATATACATATATATGAAAAAGACAATCATATAGCCTGTGCAGCTACCCCGAACCCAAAACTCGGTGGGAATGAAATGGGTGTTCCACAGATTAACAAATATGTAAGCGTTGCTCTTTCAGGTTTTTCCCACTGTCATTGGGTCCTCATAGAACTCATCTGACTCTCATTCTGTTTCTTGCAGGAGTTTGCAGCCCTCACAAAGGAGCTCAACCTGTGCCGGGAGCAGTTGTTAGAAAGAGAAGAAGAGATTTCCGAGCTAAAGGCCGAGAGGAACAACACTAGGGTAAGTAAACTCACCGCACAAGGAGGACTTGAAGGGCAGAGAGAGAAAATGGGAGCAGAAGGGATGGAGCATAAAGTTTATTTTTATTCCTTTGATGTCCTAGGGATGCTGTTTTACTTACCAAAGTGAAAAACACTATGCCCTACTGGCTCTACTTACCTTCTACATCCCACTAGCACAGTCTTTGTATTTTCAGAGTGCAGGGTATTGATGGGCAAGTGAATTAATTACCCTGTACCTAGAGGCAGAGCATTGCATATACATGAATGACAGTTCTTATCCAGAAACTTGATATCCATAATACAGGTATGGGAACTGTTATCCAGAATACTCTGGACCTGGAGCTTTCTGGATAACAGATCTTTCCATAATTTGTATCTTCATACCTTAAACCTACTAGAAAATCATGTCATTTATATAGGTTTAATATTAACTTAGACAAGGGTTCCTCGACATGTCTTCTATGGTGTTGGGTTGCTCAAAGAGATTCAGGACGCAGAATTATTGCTGAAAGGCATGTCAGAGTTGGTTTGATTTCCTTCTATTTGTTTCTTTGGGACCTGAAATTAAGGATGTGCAGGTAGGCCTAATTCCCACGGGACCCCGCACCTCCATTTGTGAGTGGCAGGGCAGTCCAGGTTGAGCTTTTCCTGCTCTCCCTGCCCACGAAGGGTGGGTTAGGGTCGGGTGCAGGTTGGGTTTTACCTGACCCTCACATCCCTAGAGGTGATTATGGAACAGAAGTATTGCCAAAAGGCATGTTTGAGTTGTGATGTGGTTTGGGGTTTCAAGGCATGGTCGAGCAGGTTTTGGTTCTCAGGGCTGAGTCACCACAACCAGTGCTTGGATGAAATCTACAGTTCAGCCCCCATACATAAGGCATTGTCAGAGTATTGAAAAAAATTGGAACCTTGGAGTGTCAAGAAATATTGCTGAGTATCTTGTGCACTTGTGTAAAGAACCAGTAAAGAACAAGATCAAGGAGTGATGACAGTTAAGAAGTTTGGATCTTAATAGCAAGGGCAAAAAGCTGCTGGGATAGTGGGCATCCTGTTTGGTGCCCTATGCAGCCGCTGTGTTGTATCCTTCAGCAGCTTAAAAGGAGGGGAGGTAATACAGTTTTCACTTACAGAATGTGTGTAGGCAGGACAAGGATTTTTAGTTTAATCCCCTTTAAAATATACTAAAGCAAAAGTTCAATTTCAAGTGATTAATAGAATATGATTGTGGCAGTTGTAAAGACTGTCTGTCTGTGTATGAGTTTTATGCTCCCTGGTATCCTAGGTGACACACATATGGAAATTACGGTAATTCATTTAGAAGTATGGATTGCCCTTGGATCTTAGCTGATCAGTTTTTTTGTTGTGTATAGGGAAGATTCCCCCACTGATTGCAGAAACAGTATCGTCTCTCATCCCTGCTGTGTCACAAACAGCAATGCATATCATTCATGAAAGAGCTTGTAATGATATCTATTACTTATAGTTCATTTGTTTTGCATCAAGTGTTCTCTCTCTACTCTGGGATTACAGAAGGGATTTTAAACCATGACCAGTTGAGCTAGACAAGTACTAGCACAGTGAGAGAAACCAGCAAATATTTATACAGTGCTGTGATGAGTTTGCTTCTTTTTATATATGTGTATATATATTAGGTATGCACCAAATCCAATATTTTATATTCGGCCGAACACCCGAATCCTTCCCGAAAGATTTGGACCGAATCCGAACCCTAATTTGCATATGCAAATTATAGGTGGGAAGGGGAAACATTTTTTACTTCCTTGTTTTGTGCCAAAAAGTCACGTGATTTCCCTCCCTGGCCCTAATTTGCATATGCAAAATAAGATTCGGATTCTGTTCGGCCAGGCAGAAGGATTTGGCCGAATCCGAATTCTACTGAAAAAGGCCGAATCCTGGCCAAATCCCGAACCGAATCCTGGATTCGGTGCATCCCTAATATATATATTTTAAATAATTGCATCCATTGCATTAAGAATTGCAGTTAGAGAGGGCCCTGTTGTATCTTTTCAGCAAATAAATGGATGGCAGGGGCTACTATGCAGGTAATTCTAAGATGTTTATTGCATCCCACAGATCTGCACTAACAATAATATGACCACTGTTATTGGTGAGCATGATAGCAGATAAGTAATTATACAGAGTGCCTTTTTATACTGTAATTTTTATAGCTGATTCTCTTTATATGTTCACAACATCCAACCACTGGGACACAGAGACTTTTATAAGTTGCCCTAGGCCCCTAAATATGAATGTGGCTAAAAATGCCATAATTCATATAATGACCTTATTGCATCAGCCTAAAGTTTCAGCTTGTCAATAGCAGCAATGATCCAGGACTTCAAACTTGTTAATTGTTAATGACTAATCTTCCTTATATTGTGACTATATTTCTATGACACTATGGGGCCGATTTGCGAAATTCACGTGAAATGATCGAAGTTCGTCTGAATACCGATCGTGCAAATTTTTCGTGAAATCGGATATTCAAATTTGGCCTCTTTGATCATCGAATATCGAATAGATCAAATGATCGGATATTCGATAATTCGATCTTTCAATGATCGAAGGAATCAAAATTTTTTAATTATTCGACTGCCTACTTTGCCAGATTGAACTTACCGAATTGTAATAAAAGCATATGGGAAGCTCGCCATAGGCTTCTGAGGCTAGTCCTGCTTGAATACCATTCGTACGATCAGAACGTTTGATTGTTCGAATTGTACAAATTTTTCGGACGCTCGAAGGAAATTTAACAAATTTTTCGTGAAATCGAACGATCGGTATCCGATCATACGAATTCATCGAGAAATTGCATAGCGGGCAAAATGATAGCCTAAAACAATTCGATAAGCATTCGATGGTCGAATGCTTATCGATTTACGAATTTGGTCAAGCTAATTTTAGGGAATAATAGTACATTTTCCCCTAAGTGTACTGTATATTGTGAGTGGGTCCCTAAGCTCAGTAAGTGACAGCAGCACAGAGCATGTGAATCAGTGACTCAGAAAAGAAGATGGGGAGCTACTGGGGCATCTACTGGGGAGACACAGATCTTTACTGCTAAAGGGCTGTGGTTGCCTTGGGCTGGTACACAAGCACAAAACATCATGTACAACATTTATACACACTTCTTTAGTTAGACTTTAGTTCTCGTTTAGGAAGGACAGACAGCCCCCTGATTCTCCTTCTTATTGACTCGATATGGAGGCCTTGCCTTGATAAATGGGCAAAAGGGTCATTTCCCAGAGGACAGAGAGGTCACCATCAATTTATCACCAATAACATTTGAATGGGAAACCCAGGTTTTGTTTTGTTTTTTTAAAACAAAAGTCCCAGTGCCTTACTGCCCTTGAACTCACCTAAGGCAATCCATAACCTGACTAAATGAAGCATCGATTTCATCCACTATGCAAATACAGTAAATGTTTGTGGTGGAAAGAAGTAAAGCTAAAGAATCCTATTTCATTGGGTCCATCCATGTTGGGGACATTAGGAAGGTTTTGGCATGGTAGCTCAAAACAATGGAGTACTTGTGCAAGAATCTAAAAGGTGCAGTCAGTTATACAATAAGGGGCCGATTTACGAAATTCACATGAAATGATTGAAGTTTGATCGAATTTGATCAAATAACGATCGCATGAATTTTTCGTAAAATCAGATATTCTAATCGAATACCGAATTATCGAATAGATCGAATGATCGGATGTTCGATAATTCGATCATTCGATGATCGAAGGAATCAACATTTTCAAATTGTTCGACTGCCTATATATATATACATATATATATATATATATACACAAAAGCCGTAAATATCTTGTAAATTATATCCTTATAAACGGTGAGATCTGATGTCATCAGTTATAAACGGTGAGTTCTGATGTCATTTCTGTCACATGACTCCCTGAAACTTGTGTATTATAATATATAAAGTACCCCCAGTTGCAAAATATGAGGATATTAGAAGTTACCTCGGAGTTCCATGACCTGTATAAAAACACTCGGCCTTCGGCCTCGTGTTTTTATATGGTCATGAAATCTTAAAAGTGTAGAGCACTGATCGATGTTTCAATCTGGGTCTAGAACCGTTTTCAAGATCACATCCAATGTTAAAAACAAAGCTTTATACACACACACATAGTGGATACAACAGGAAATGAAGTCACCATCACACATCTCAATGGTACATTCTAACTTGAAAATGTTAAAGTACAGAATATATCCCTCATATCAAATCGCAACACTGTTGCTTGTCTTTTCACCTCTCACAATTGTTACAAATAAGAAAGAAAATATACTATGTAACATTGAAAATACAGCACTTGACATGATTATCTGATTAAGAAAACAGGGACATCTGTTCATTGAGACCATGTGGCGATAACGTATTTAATTTTTTTTATCCAAAAACACTCTCTCTGGAGCAGCATTTTTGATCTATCGCCCCCTCTCGGGAGCAGGGGTATGCGGTCAATACCAATATATCTAAACATTGGCTAATGATGACCCTTTTCTAAAAAAGTGTTTAGCCACAGGTTTCGATGTTTGATTGTCACTAAAAGCTGTGCTTAAGGCTGAGCGGTGTGCGTCCATTCTCAGGCGCAAGGTCTGGTCTGTCTTCCCTACGTATGAAAGACCGCAGGGACAGGTGATTAAATAAATAACGTGCGTAGTTGTGCAATTGATGTGCGATCTAATGGCAAAACGTCTCCCTGTATGGGGATGTGTAAAACTCTGACACGGGGTCATAAATCGACATGATGCACATTTGGGGCATCTAAAGCACCCATTCTTCCTATTTGAAAGCCAGCCAGTTGCTGCTTTTTGGTAACTCCCTATTGGGTCTGTCTTAAAGGGCAAGGAAAGGCAAAGAAATAAAATCCCATTTTTACTTTCTTTAATGAAAAAGAAATCTCTCTCCAATATACTTTAATTTTAAAATGTGTACCGTTTTTATAAGAAACCTGACTGTATGCAGTGAAATTCTCCCTTCATTTAGTGCTTCTGGCAGGGAAACAATCACTTATGAACAGCAGGGGGAGCCCCTGCCTTACTTACCAGCCATGCAGAATTCAAGCAGACCACACTGAGCATGTGCAGTGCCAGTGTCAGACAAAGATGTATAACAAAGTTACAAGATGACAGCCCCCTGTGGCCAACTTTGAAAGCATAAATCATTTGTTTGATTAGGCTTGTGGTGCAGTAAGTTCATGTTTATGTTTAGTATACAAAATACAGCAATTCTAGCCTTATTCTATTTTACACTTTCCTTGTCCTTTAACCAATAAGTTGCACCCCCCTCCTATAAGACATCATGGGGGGACTCTGTAGTACCGGTTTCAACCCACTGTCTACCTGCAGTATATTCCATTTTCTACCCCCCACATTCTTAATACGTCCTGATACTCCTGCAAATTGTGAGGAGAACATCAGTCTATGTGTACCCTGATCCCCAGGGGCGTAACTACAGAGGAAGCAGACCCTGCAGCTGAAGGGGGGCCCAGGAGGCATAGGGGGCCCCATAAGGCCCTAATTAATGAATAATATCAATAGCTATTGATAAAATAGGACAACCTCTGGATATTTTGGGGGTCCTAAAATTAATTTGCTGGGGGGCCCAATAACATCTAGTTACACCACTACTGATCCCTCCTACCTCCTTCGGTCACTTTTCTCTATATGTAGGGCTTGTTTAAGGATTCTTTTAGGGTAACCCCATGCTAAAAATCTATTTTCCATCTCTTTTGAATCATCCTGTTTTCTTCTGTGGAATTATTCCTCAGCACCCTGCAGAATTGAGAAATAGGAAGGGAGGATTTTATAATATCTGGATGCTGACTATTGAAATGCAACAATGTGTTGCGATCCGTATTTTTTCTATATAGGGAATAGTCAAATCGGTTGCCATTGCGAGTAATTTGTATGTCCAAAAACTGAACACTCTCTGTACTAGTGGTGGCTGTAAATTTCACAGGGCTTTCCAAACTATTTAAATACGGTACCATTGAGGTTTCATCACCACGCCGCATGACCAGAATATCATCTATGTCGCATCTAAAGAACAGGCAATGTCATCCAAATGTTGGCATAGTATTACTCTGTTCAAATTGGTGCAGGAAAAGATTAGCATATGCAGGCGCCATGGCCCCTCCCATTTCCGTACCAGACACCTGCATATAAAATTCATTTTCAAATCTAAAGTAGTTCATGGTAAGACACGTGTGCAACAACTGCAAAATAAGATCAATGTCTGGGCCCGCATATACATCTGATTGTAATATTGATCTGCGAACATTGAGATGTGTGATAGTGACTTCATTTCCTTTTGTATCCACTATGTGTGTGTGTGTATAAAGCTTTGTTTTTAACATTGGATGTGATCTTGAAAACAGTCCTAGACCCAGACCGAAACATTGATCAGTGCTCTACACTTGATTTTGATAATAAATTATGGAGTTTTAAATTCCGGTGTTCACTGCTTACTAATATGGACATATGTGTATATATATATATATACACATTCCGTAAGGCCGCTGCACACACAACAACAGGGTGCTAACAGAAATATTATGTAAACAATTGCAAAAAATGCTGTTGCACTCCGGGGACTTAAATAGAAAAAATCCTTTATTTAGATCAACGTTTCGACCCCCAATGGGGTTTTATATATATATATATATATATATATAATACACAAAAGCGTGAATATCTTGTAGATTATATCCTTATAAATGGTGAGTTCTGATGTAATCAGTTATAAACGGTGAGTTCTGATGTCATTTCTTACACATGACTCACTGAAAATTGTGTATTATAATAAATAAAGTACCCCCAGTAGCAAAATATGAGGATATTAGAAGTTACCTCGGAGTTCCATAACCTGTATTATATGGTCATGAAACTCCTAGTTAACTTATATCCTTATAATACACAAAAGCCGTAAATATCTTGTAAATTATATCCTTATAAACGGTGAGTTCTGATGTCATCAGTTATAAACAGTGAGTTCTGATGTAATTTCTGTCACATGACTCCCTGAAACTTGTGTATTATAATAAATAAAGTACCCCCAGTTGCAAAATATGAGGATATTAGAAGTTACCTCGGAGTTCCATGACCTGTATAAAAACACTCGGCCTTCGGCCTTCGTGTTTTTATATGGTCATGAAATCTTAAAAGTGTAGCGCACTGATCAATGTTTCGGTCTGGGTCTAGGACTGTTTTCAAGATCACATCCAATGTTAAAAACAAAGCTTTATACACACATGTTTTTATATGGTCATGAAACGCCTCGGTAACTTATAATATCCTTATATTTTACAAGAGGGGGTACTTTATTCACTATATAATCTACAGTCTGGTCATTTCCCTATGGGACCAGGCTGTAAATCATATCCTTATAAACGGTGCGTTCTGAAGTCAGAACACGCCGCTTATTACAGGGGTTCCCCTCAGCCGAGTTTGACGTTGCGCATCCGATTTTGACACCGTTGTGCACAAATTGGACGCCGGCGACCATATTGGACGCCGAACGAATCACTGTAGATTATAATGCATAATGTACCCCCTACTGAAATTTATAAAGATATCAGAAGTCAACTCGGAGTTCCATAACCTGTATTATATGGTCACTTATATCCTTATAATTTACAAGAGGGGGTACTTTATTCACTATATATTAATGCTTTTTTGGAAATGGAAAACTAAAAATTAAGGTTTGCTGGCTCACTGAGGAATGAAGGAATTTAGCATAGTGGAGCAGAACAGTAGATTCATGGGGTAAAGGACAAGACCACTGAGGGACTAAAACATTTCATCTCTTCCATGGATTCAATGCCTAGCAGAAATAACTGTAAGAATTCTCTTAGTTATGTTTCACCTGCCGTCCTTCTTTCTTGTTCCGTCTCCCCTGCTGTCTCCTTGCCTGTGATATCACATCATTACTGCGCCGGGGATACAGGAGGGAAGCCTGTGGGAGACCACAATGGAATCCTTGCTAATCACCAAGCCTGCTGCTGCTAGATCAAGATCAAACTGGGAAAGCAGATCACAAATCAGTGGCTTTGCACAACATTTTAAAGCAAAGAATGGAAAGCAGAGGGGACGGGTGCAGCTTTATAATTTATTCTCCTTACTTGTGTGACTACAGATAAGATGAAAAGGGAGGGAAAAAACAACCTGCGGTGGCCTGTTGGCATCATACTATTTATAGTAAAGGAGGCCCAATGTTATCATTGAGTTAGCGCTGCCTGCCTTTCTGCATATAGTTGGTAAGTTATCTACTATACCCCTTATTCAAGGGGATGGATTAGAGTAGGATATTCATATCGTTTAAAGGAGAAGGAAAGGTTAAAACTAAGTAAGCTCTATCAGAAAGTTCTTTATAAATAAAACAGTAAACCCTCATACAGTTGCCGTTCGTCGCCCCCATACTTTGCCCTTATTGACAAATTTTCATCATCAGGTCTGGAGCAATGGGGATTGGTGAATGGGAAATTTTAAAAACTATTTTATCTCATGTGTATCCCCAGTGTTTCTGAACCAATGTGGGTGTGGCTGGGCAGCATGCCGCCCCCCTAAAATCCTGTCACCCTAGGCCCAAGCCTAGTTGGCCTTTCCACAAATCCGGGCCTGCCCTCATAGTAACACAGATCTGAATCCTTTGTCAAAAGAAACACAGCATTTCTTTCCTTCTATTGTGTCACATGGGCTTCTGTATCAGACTTCCTGTTTTCAGCTTAAACCTCCAGGGCTAGGGCTTGAGCATGCTCAGTTTGCTCCTCCCTCTTCCCCTCCGTACTGTAATCTGAGCACAGAGCTATGAGTGAGCAGGGAGAGACTTGGCCAGGAAGTGATGTCACACCAAGCTAATATGGCAGCAGCTATCCTAAACAAACAGAGAGAGAATTTACAACTGTATACTGTGGTATGTTTAAGAACAGAATAAATATAATGTTCTAGCTGGCACCATTGTGGCTAATAGATTGACTGTCTGTGAAGCTTTCCTTCATTGTGATGCCCACAACAAAAACCCACAGTGTACCAAATCTGGCTCCTGAGCTTCCACCCCTTGTTAGCACTGTTAGATCATAAATATATACATTTAGGGGCAGATTTACTAAAAATCGAATTTGAGGGTTAATAAACCCTCGAGTTTGATTTTCGAATTTAAAGGGGAAGTGGTAGAATTTCAAAAACATTCAAATTTGAGTTCGAATGTTTTTAATGTAATTCGACCAATCGAACGATGGAATGAAAAAAATTTGATTGATCGATTAAATTATTCAAATCGAACGATTCCAACCCTTTGATCGAATTTTTTTATTCGATCTAAAAAAGCTTTAAAACACATATGGGAGCTTCCCACAGGGTTGTAAAGCAATTCAGTAGGTCCAAGTTGGCGAACTGGCCTATTGAATTTTTTTTTAAAGGGGAAGTACTTCGACCATCGAATATATGTATTTGAATACAATTAAATTAGAATTTTTCGAATTATTCAAATCTGTCGAATTTTGAAATTCGAAGTTACCTCATTTGCATATTCAAAATTCATTTTCTTTTTTTTAAAAATTCGAATTTCGAATCCTTCATGTGAATTTAGTAAATCTGCCCCTTAGTATACACGCCTGGCCCTCCATCTATTAAACAAGTTGTTCACCTTTGAGTTAACTTTTAGTATGATGTAGAGATTGATATTCTGAGACAATTTGCTATTGGTTTTCATTTTTTATTATCTGTGGTTTTTGAGTTATTTAGCAAAAGGCAAACCATTAAAAAACTATAACAAAATGAATAATGAAGACCAATTGAAAAGTTGTTTAGAACTAACCATTCTATATCATATTAAATGTTAACATAAAGGCGAACCACCCCTTTCAACTTCTGCTGTCAGCACCTCCTGACAGCTGGAACCACTTTAGCAATTCTTCTCTATTTTTCATCTCTTTCAGATCCACCACCATTTGTTTCACTATAATAGCATTTTTTATTTTATAGGTATTACATGTCTGACATAATAAGTATTTTTCTGACTTTTGCACAAGTTATGTGAAACATGCTAAATGAGACTCTGACACCGAGCAAGTATTTTTCATTACTGGCTACTAACCCACATATACAGGTGTGGGACCTGTTATCCAGAATACCGGGACTTGGGGTTTTCCGGATAATGGATCTTTTCGTAATTTGTCTCTTTATACCTTAAATGTACTATGAAATCATTTAAACCTTAAATAAACCCAATAGGCTGGTTTTACTTCCAATAAGGATTAATTATGTCTTAGTTGGGATCACGTACAAGCTACTGAAATATTTTTTAAAAATGTGGATTATTTGGATAAAGTTGAGTCTATGGGAAACACCTTTCCATAATTCAGAGCTTTCTGGATAACGGGTTTCCGGATAACGGAGCCCATACATGTATTTATAAAAGGATGACATATAGGTCGTCTAAGACCATAATAGTAATTCCACTGAGACACAAGTAGAGGAAGTGCACAGTGTTTCCAGATATTACTGAGATAATGAATGCTCATTAAAGAAAACAAACAAAACAAAAAAGATTTTTCATTCATTTCCTTCCTCTTCTGACTCTTTTCAGCCTTCAAATGGGGGTTGGTCTAAAGCCAAATGCTCTGTAAGGCAACAGAATTGGGGGCAGATTTACTATTGGTCGAATTCGAGGGTTAATTAACCCTCGAACTCGACCATCGAATTTTGATTGAATATTAACCTTTCCAATTCGAATATTGAATTAGAAGCGTTTTAACGAAATTTGAACGATTTGGAAAAATTTGAACGATCGTTTGTATCGAACGATTTTAACCATTCCATCATATTTTTTTTTTATTCGATCTGAAAATGCTGGAATAACCCTATGGGAGCTTCCCATAGGATTATACAGCAAATCGGTAGGTTTAATCTGACAAACTAGGGATTCAAATTTTTTTTTTTTAAAGGGCAACTACTTCAAAATTCGATCCAATCGAATGCTTCGAATAGATTCGATGGTTGAAGTGGCCACAAAAATTATTTGAAAATTCGAATGTGATTGTTTTTGAAAATTCGATCGAATTTCGAATTATTCACACAAATTGAGTAAATCTGCCCCTTATTGCTATGCCACTTTTTATTTTCCCATCTTTCTATTCAGGCCTCTCCTATTCATATTCGAGTCTCTTATTCAAATCAGTGCATGGTTGCTAGGGGAATTTGGTCCCTAGCAACCCAATGGCTAAAATTGCAAACTGGAGATCTATTGAATAAAAAAATTAGCAAATTATTTCAGAATATCACTCTACATTAGTGATGGGCGAATTTATTCACCGCTGGTAAAAAAATTAGCAAAACACCAGCGCTACCATTTCGGCTGGCTAAAATTCCCCCCAAAAAATGAGTCGCGCGTAGCTTTTGACGCGACGTGTCGAAAACGAAAAAAAACGTCAAAAGCGTGCCGCGACTCGTTTCGCGAATTTTTCGGCAAAGCTCTTTTACTCTACATCACTACTCTACTTCATACCAAAAGTTAACTTGATTGTTTAAACCCAATGATAAGGCTGTTATCATGTTTGTCTATTAGGTGGCACCAATGGATTATCCACCAATCCCTGTGCCATTTCACAGCACATTATATACAGTGGCTGCATGAAAGGCTGGCAGTTGTAGTAAGTGCCAGTCATAGTAAGCGTGGTTGATGCTGCAGGCAAAAGAGTAAGACTCAATGTGCTCTCCCTGTTGCTTTGCCATTCAATTACCTTTAGTGAAGTTCAATAAAACAACTAGACGAGACATTATGAAAACTCCTCTGTGATGAAGATGTGCTGTTTATTTCACTGGAATCACAACTGCATCTAGCCTAGTCACTGGGAAGTCTGTTGTCCTTTTATAAGTCTGATTAAATGAAAACCATAGCTAAAATTAAACGGAACACGCATTGCCTGCAATTGGGTCACACTCCTTGAGTTTCCAGCAATGTACAGGCATGGTATCCATTATCCAGAAACCCATTATCCAGAAAGCTCTGAATTGCGGAAAGATGATTTCCTTTGTCTCTGTAATAATAAAACAGTGCCTTGTACTTGATCCAAACTAATATAATAATGAATCTGTATTGATATTCTAGTAGACTTATAGTATGAAGATCCAAATTACAGAAAGATCTGTTATCCAGAAAAACCCTGGTCCTGAGCATTCTGGATCTGTACCTTGTACATGAGCCAGATTAAGATATAGTTAATCTTTATTGGCAGCAAAACCAGCCTTTTGGATTTATTTAATGTTTACATGATTTTCTGGTAGACTTAAAGGGGAATTCAACCCCGCCGGCGCTAAACCCCTTTTTTCTTGAAAAGACATTGTTATTTTAGGCAGTTTGGGCATGCCTGATATACATTGCATACATGTATGGAAAATATGTAACAATTGTTAACTAGAATGTTATTGGTATTTGTTTCTTGGTATTTGTGTCTATATTTACCCTTTCAGGCATGCCCTTTGTGAAACACATAGGGGGAGATTCATCAAAGAGTGAAGTTCCGCCACTAGAGGGAAATTCCACAGCTCTCAATTAATTTCTATGGGATTTTGCAAGGCGTATTCATCAATGGGTGAAGTGAAAGTTCACCCTTTGATGAATACGCCTTTAAAAAATCCCATAGAAATGAATGGAGAGCTGTGGAATTTCCCTCTAGTGGCGGAACTTCACTCTTAACTTCACTCTTTGATGAATCTACCCCAGAGTCCAAAGCATTTCCTTAAAGGGGTAGCTCACTCAAATGACTGCTAATGGAAGCATGAAATTGCATGCGTTAACAGCACCTGGGGAGAGCATATTTGTGGGGGGAAAATTTTGGAGAGCACTCTTCTAAGCACTTGTTTATTTTCAGGTTTGCAACTGTTATTAGCAGATTTGACACTACTAATATAATCACGGTCGGACTGGAGTCTTGGGGGCCCACCAGGGCAGCAAATAAAGGGCCCGCCTCGTAGTCCCTGGGTCCCGGGGCCCTGGGAAGGCGCATATGCAGACATGCAAACACAGTGTGCAGGGTTATTTCTTTATGGAGCAGCCGAGGGGAGCAGGTCTGGGCTATCAGGGGCCCATGAGTTCCAGGGCCCACTGGGTTTTTTCCTTGTGCCCCGCCGGCCCAGTCCGACACTGAATATAATGAATTTTAAACAACAGCGCTGCCTGCACTTTGGTCGACTTTTTCAGAAGAGGAACAGCTTGTGAAGGTGCTCTGCTGAGAAAATGAAGTTTATGAGCAGAGAAGAGTAAGACGTTCTTTGGTGAGAAGGTGGTGTTTTGAATTCGGTTTAGCAGCAGTGTAAAAACTGCTAATGTTTTAAAAACCAGAAAAAAATACATAAATTGCAAAAGTGCTTAGAAGAGTGTTTAGGGTTTGCAGTTTTTTAATCGGGATTCCACTGTCCCATTACTTCCAAAAGTTATTTTATTGTGTTTAGGGAGTTCCTGGGAGAACTAATTGTTGTTTGTTCTGGCCCAGATCAGGCTCAGGAGGCAGAGTGTCATAGCATTAACCCTTGCCTTCCTTCCTCTATCTCTATGTATTTTATTCTCTGCCCAGTGCAGATACTTACTTGGTCTTGTATAGGCTTGAGCAGTGAGCTGAGACAGGAATGGGCTATGGAAGGTGGTAAAGCAAACCAAGAGCCACTGTTCACACACAACAGTTGTAGGGACTGCATGGAGTAAAATGTGGGCCAGAAATAGAGAGGAGGGATCCTGTTACGGATTTGGTGAATTCTTACCTTCAACACAAAGGTTTGGTAGCCATGGGCAGACATCTGATCCTCATTTGTTGGACTTAGACAAGTAGAAGACCAACGTGGAATGGTCAAATGCAGAGGTTCCATATGTCAATCAGGAGATCCTCTATTCATATAGATCTTACCAAACTCAGCAGCTCCCCCACTAGAGACAAAGGGGTAAATTTATCAAAGAGTGAAGTTCCACCACTAGAGAGAAATTCCGCCGCTCTCCATTAATTTCTATGGGATTTTGAAAGGCCTATTTATCAATGGGTGAAGTGAAAGTTCACCCTTTGATAAAAAATCCCATAGAAATTCGTGGTGAGTGGCGGAATTTCCCTCTAGTGGCGGAACTTCACTCATTGATAAATATACCGATAAATATACCCCAGAGGGCCTATAGAGGTGCATAAGTTACTTTGGAATTTATGATAAGGACCAATTTGCTCCCCTAATATTACTGTAACTATAGTAGTCATATTTATTTCTATCCATGTTAGGAATGTTTAGGGGAAAGGATTTTAGGACCACATGCTGGATCACTGCATTTTCTAGAAAAAATTACCACCCTTCTCATATTAGTTTGACTTAAAGTCCCTCCACTTTTCTTTTCTTTGTATCTGTCACAGTATTCATCATTTCACCATGGAAAAAGCTTAGGGAAAGATTAAATGGCTGCCAGCCTATTGCTATGTAAAATAACAACAGCAACAAGAAATATATTATTTTGGATCTGGATTGCAAGTGGTCGGGGTGCATCTTGGCCATGCCTGACCCTCTTGTTACATCCCTAGCATTCAATCTGATGTGGTTTGGAAGATATTAGAAGGCTTAACATAACATTTCTATGCATTTATATTGAGTTAGTAAGTTAGGTTCCATGTGAAAATGTTCCATGTGTTACTGTGGGTAACCAGGTGAGGAGTATGGCTCTGCAAAATTATAGGTGAGCTGACATGTTTGGCAGCCTGGATGGTCATTCAGGGTCCATACTGCCATAGGGTTCCAGTGCCATGGAAAGGGGGTGGTTCTGGGGTGACCTAGGGGCAGAGCTGGGGCACAGCCTAGGGAATAATGAACCTGTTCTATACATATTTATACTTATTTTAGCAGTTTTTATGCACTGTAATACATAAGCACAGCTGGAGGCATTTATCTCAAGAAGTGGGTTTATTTTCCAGCTATATGCAGCCATTGATAGAAATCAGTGTGCGTATGTGGATACAGTGTGAAAATGTAAATACATATGCATTCTTATTTGCTGCTGGCAATTCCTTTGGTGACATGTTTGGCTCTAGTATGGACTATTCCCTAAAAATAGGCAAGCAAACTTCTGCAGAATGGTCCCTAGTAACGAACATGGTGAATTACGGATGAAAACAAAATAGGCCCTAGTAATCGACAGTGAGCAGTGCTCAGTTTTTTTACATATGTGTTTGATAAAAATAATTCCATCACATGTTAAAATTGAGTTAAAACAATATCATACAAAGAAGCCTCTACAAAAGACTGGAGACCGTAAAATGTCTTGGAGGGCAACATCTGGCCTCCAGCCCTGGTATGGGATCCGTTATCCGAAAATCCATTATCCAGAAAGCTCTGAATTACCGAAAGGCCGTCTCCCATAGACTCCATTTTATCCAAAATAATCCACATTTTAAAACATGATTTCCTTTTTAATAATAATACAATACCTTGTACTTGATCCCAACTAAGAAATAATGAATCCTTAGCGGAAGCAGAACCGGCCTCTTGGGTTTATTTAATGTTTAAATGACTTAAGGTAAGAAGATCCAAATTGCAGAAAGATTCCGAGCATTCTGGATAAAAGGTCCCACACCTGTAATGTGCATGCAGCTTCGTACACTTGGGAACATTGCGATTCCAGTAAGGTGCTGATAATTAGGAGCTTCTCCTGATAATGGGCATGGTGCTTTATGCTTCATTGGACACCTACTCAGAGTATGGACAAGTAACAGTTTGCCTTTACTCTGCTATTCCATGCACTGTGTAAAGAACCAGTTATCAATGGTCAATCTTGCTTCCTGGCTTTTTATATCAACCCACCAAAATTATGATTTTTGAAAACTATATCTGTTTATGATTGACAAAATGCACAACTTAATGGTCATCTGTGCACGGCTTGTTTTCTCTCTCTCTCTCTCTGCGCCATTGGCTTGTTTTTCTCATTCTACCCTCACCTTTTTGTTTAGTTGATAGCTAACTTCATATTTCTTCACATTATCAGCTGCTTTTGGAGCATTTGGAGTGTTTAGTGTCACGGCATGAGCGATCTCTGAGAATGACGGTGGTGAAGAGGCAAGCCCAGTCGCCTGCCGGTGTCTCCAGCGAAGTAGAAGTCCTAAAAGCCCTCAAGTCCCTCTTTGAGCACCACAAGGCCCTTGATGAAAAGGTAAAAATTAGGCCTCTCTGTGAATAGCCAGTGGCTTCGTACAGCGATAGTCCCAGCTTGTATATTTAATCATGCTGGTATATTAAATTAATATGGAATAAACTGTATACCTTTAGAGGTTTCCCAAATGTTGGGCCACCTTCTTTCAGAGGGTTGTGGCTTACTGGAGTTGTTGGGAGTAGTAGTTTGAAGTATTTCTCATAAAATAACACTGATTAAACCAGTGTTGCACTTCTGTATTTTATTGGTTAGCGTTTCTTCTTTCGATTGGTTGAGGTCTTTATTTTTTCCCTGGATACTTGTGTTTTTTTACAGGTGTCTGTCCTATATGCTTTTTTATAGCTATACAACCTTAGAAATAGCTTATTCTCAAGGCTAGCCTGGTGACTAACAGGGAAGATGTATATTGTTCCATTTAGCCTTGGTTTTTGTAGGCAGTCATATGTGTGCTTTGTGCTGCTGAACAGATCACTGAGCTGATTGAAAAGCACCATGGCAAAATGACCTTTTGTTCCTGTGATGACACCAAGCTTCAAGGGGAAACATGTAGATGTTCTCAGTGGATGGGCCAAGCTTCAATGGGAAAGCACCAAGATATTTTCATAGGGGCAAAAAGCTTCATGAGAGAGCAAGTTTTCATGCTGGCACTCTAACTGTATAGGAAAGAATCCAGTTCTTTTTGGACCCCACTCTTGGGGAGTGTACCTGTTCTTTGTGGTGCTGCTGATTGCAGATTTTAGCCCATCTACCACCTTTTTCTCAGGTGTTACTACCTGGGTTGTTCAGGGCAACAGAACTAACAGTTCAATAATAACTAAAGGAACAACATTTGAACATGTTTGTGTTTCTTTATTCACCATAGGAAAACTTTCCCCTACAAATTATCTGTGGTTATAGGATATGCCAAAAATGTTGGTTTTGATGTACGTTAGTTTCTGACGCATCTAATTCTTACAACGTCATAGTTCAAATGACATTGAGCTTGTTTATTTTGTGATAGGTTCGAGAGCGCCTTCGCGTGGCCCTTGAGAGGGTGGCTGTACTGGAAGAAGAACTGGAAATGTCTGGCCAAGAGGTAAGTTGACCATTTCTTTACATGATTCTTAGTTTAGACAACAGTGTAAGCCCTAAATGGGTCCCTAATGATTGTAGGAAAACCATGTGCATGAATCTTATGGCCACTGGGACCTCTAAAGATCAAAGAAGAAGACAAGTGTCTTCTCTTAACCGATACTGAACCTGTGATCAGTATAATAGGAAGGATCTAAATGTTCTCTTTAATTGCAGTCTATTGCACTTCGGGAGCAGCTTGCAAGGAGAAGATCAGGAATTGATGATGGTGGTAAAGATGGAGACTCCCAGAGCTCGGTATGAGAACATACAAATTTTGATTTATTGCATTACTGCTTAATTTTATTTTTTTTCTCTATGAAAAGATGGAACTATTTTGGTATAAAATATTGGAAAAGGGTGATTTTGTGTGCTCTATGACACTAGAAAAATCTCTTATTTAAGCAGTGACAAGTCTTCCATGAGGCAAGATAAAAACCTTTGCAGGTTTTCTAACAGCACGAACGTTGCTCAGATTGTAAGAAAACTTTGACTATAAATACAATATGCATTTTCACCCTAATGACATATGTAAGCTCTAGAAAACATATTTGGCCAGGTCAAAGTTAAAGCACTGTATAGCATTATATAATTTGTGATATATTTAAAGTAGGGAATCCACTTATTTTAGGATTTAGCTGAATCCTGACCCTAATTTACATATATAAATTAGGGAAACAAGGGGGAAAGAGAACCGTGTGTTCAGTGTGCGGCTAAAAAAAATGTTGACTTTCTTGTTAGTGTGATGAAAAGTCACATGATTTTTTGGATTCGGATTTGGTTTCGGCCAGGCACTTTGGGCCTAATCCTGCTGAAAAAGGCAGAACCTTGGCCCAATCCCAAACTGAATCCTGGGTTCGGTGCTTCCCTAATTGAAAGATATTTTTCCCATGGTTCTCAATGGTTCCCTTAGTGGCTTTTTATAGAGCAACAGCCCAAGACAATTGCCATGGCCTGCTTGTTCTACAAACCATATGGTAGAACTGTCCTTTTCTGATCTTCCAGATCAAACTAAATGGCTCCTCCCATCTGGAATTGTGAGGTGGGAGTGAATCAGTGCTAGAGGAGATGCTGAAACGAATCCAAATTTGCATATGTAAATTAGGGAAACAAGGGGGGAAGAGAACAGTGTGCACATTTTGCAGTTAAAAAATTTACTTTCTTGATTGTGTCACAAAAAGTTACATTAATATTTGGATTTGGATTTGGCTCAGCCATGCACTTTTATTCAGCTGAATCCTGCTGAAAAAGGCAGAATCTTGTCAGAATCCCAAATCGAATCCTGGTTTCAGTGCATTCCTAATTGAAAGATATTTTTCCCCATGGTCCTCAAAGACTCCCTTAGTGACTTTTTATAGACGAACAACACAAAGCAAATACCATGGCCTACTTGTCCTCCAAAACTGTCCTTTTTCTGATATTCCAGACCATACTAAATGGCTCCTCCCATCTGGAACTGCGAGGTGGGAGGGAATCAGAGCTTGAGGAGATGTTGGAGAAACAGAGGCTTGAACTGTGCCAGTTAAAGGAGAGATTAACCATGATGTGCCGTCAAATGGCAGAGCTTGAAGAAGAGCTAAACACAGCCCAGAAAGATCTCATAAAATCTGAAGAAGTCAATGCTAAGCTTCAAAGGGACCTCAAGGAGGTGAGTTAATTCTACTGTATTTACCAGATTTAGAACTTGATCCTCCAGATGATCAGGGTCTAGAGTACAATCTTGCTAGAAGTCATACCTTGCTGTGAGGTAGCTCTGTGTATGGATCAGTGTTCTATGTAGGGATCTCATGGTAACAGGGAATAAACCATCATAGCAATAGAACCTACAGTATATGCTGTAGGCACCCCTGAAGTCATGTTCTTTCATAGCTGCTGTCAACCACATTTTGTCCATAGAGTTAACAGCAATTAAATCAAATTTATATATGACAGATATATGTATATGTATAATAAATATGTATGTATGTATAATTTTTTTTGTGGTTCCCGAAAGAGCTACAATTTGGTCACTGTAAACTAGAAAGAGTAAAATAGTGTCCCAGCCCTGAAGAGGATGCTCCTTGCTGCCTTGTCTGAATCCACCTTTCTGTGAATCTTTTGGCAGGCTCTGGCACAAAGAGAAGATATGGAGGAAAGGATAACCACTCTTGAGAAACGCTACCTTAGTGCACAGAGAGAAGCCACTTCGCTCCATGATGTCAATGACAAGCTGGAGAATGAACTGGCAAGCAAAGAATCCCTGCACAGACAGGTAATGAGCAACACAAGCTTGTGTTTGGTACTCGGATAATAGCATCACTCCCTAGGAACGGTTTATTTATGGTGGACATGGGAACACGATGGAGGGAATATGGTGCTTGTAACACCAAAGCACCCTCTGGCCATATTTCATAGGGAGGCCTAGAAAAGTGCCTAAAGTGCAACTGGCTACTCTCCTAGGGTTGCCACCTAGCCGGTTTTTTACCGGCCTGACCGGTATTTTACATGGCTGAGCCCAATGTTATTAATAGGAAAAAAAGCTCAATATATAGGAAGGCCGGTATTTGGTGGCAACCCTATACTCTGCTAACATTGCATAGGTGGGGAGGTCTCTCAGACATAGCCTATCATTAAAAGGCATAGCACCTTCATTTAAATAGCCTGTTAAAGGAAAGGGAAATGCTTTGTTCACAAGTGATTGTATTGACTTACCTGAAACCCCCGGGCCGGAGCTCCTATCAGCAGAATACTGCACCAGCCTGGGTTTATACCAGTGAGCACCACAGAGCGATCCTCTACCAACTTCTTCTGTCTTCAAATTTCCTGGGACAAACGAATGCGCAGTAGAACGAAACAGCTGACTTTTTAGTTCGTTCAGCTTTTCCTTCTACTGCGCATGCGCAACTGCACGAAGAAAGAGGAAGACAGAAGAGGATCGCTCCGTGGTATAATCCAGGGCTGGTGCAGTTCTCTGCTGATAGGAGCAACCGTG
The DNA here is from genome assembly GCA_024363595.1 of Xenopus borealis. NCBI lineage: Eukaryota > Metazoa > Chordata > Amphibia > Anura > Pipidae > Xenopus > Xenopus borealis. The sequence goes on along the minus strand of CM044443.1, from coordinate 123,679,174 downwards.
TTTCAGGTAAGTCAATGCAGTCACTTGGGGGTACATTTGGAACCCCCAAGTGCACAAAGCCTTTCCTTCTCCTTTAAGGGTAATGTTACTTGTAGTACTTTCACCTCAACTCTATGTAGCAAAAGTCCAAATACTTGTCATATTTTTATGACAACAACACCGCAATCAGTGGCAAAACTATATGATACTAGGCCCCAAAGCAAATTAATTTGAGGGCCCCCAACATATCCAAAGGTTGACCTGTTTTACAAATAAATGTTGAAATTGCTCATTAATTAGGCCCTGTACCTCCTGGGTCTGCTTCCCCTGTAGTTACTTCCTAGAGCTCAAGTCACTGTGCACTGATGCTCTTCATCATAGACTTTTAAAATTCTAGAGTGTTGTAGGAGCACGACTAAGGTTACTTTATATACTTTTTCTAAACAGTTTATAATATTCTGTTTCATGCGGGCAGCCGCTGGCATAACTGTTGCTTTCCATGTAATTATATTTTTCTTTCCTCATTGAAATTCTTCAAACATAAAGCAACAACAACAAAGCATTTCTTTTAATAAACAGATTCTAGTTTGGTGAAACTGAATACACCATATAAACTGGAAAATATAACTATTTCTCAAACATTGTTTGGATTACAGAATATCCCATATTGTGAAGTCTGTTATGGTTTCCCCACCATTAGTTAACCCTTAAAGTAACAGTAACACCCAAAAATTCAATTGATTAAAATATAATGTACTGTTGTGATCAGGGACGAATTTACATAGCGGGAGCCCCTAGGCCCACTGCTGTTTGTCGCCCTGACATTTTCATCATCGGGACCTGAGCAATGGGGATTGGCGGATGGGAAATTTAAAAACTGATTGTATCTTTATCTGTAGTGTTTTTGAACCAATGTGGGTGTTGTTGGGCAGCATGCCTCCCCCTAAAATCCTGCTGCCCTAGGCCACAAATCCAGGCCTGGTAAACCCACACTGCTACAACTGATGTGTTTGTGGTGTTTATGTGGCCTTGGGGGCAGCCATTCAAGCACAGGATACACAGTAGATAACAGATAAGTACTACTGTAGTTTATATAAACAAGCTGCCGTGTAGCCATGGGGGTAGCCATTCAAGCACAGGATACACAGTAGATATAACAGATAATTACTAATATAGTTTATATAAACAAGCTGCTGTGTAGCTATGGGGGCAAACATTCAAGCACAGGATACACAGTAGATAACAGATAAGTACTACTATAGTTTATATAAATAAGCTGCTGTGTAGCCATGGGGGCAGCCATTCAAACACAGGATACACAGTAGATAACAGATAAGTACTACTATAGTTTATATAAACAAGCTGCTGTGTAGCCATGGGGGCAGCCATTCAAAGCTCAGGTTACATAGCAGATAATACATGCACACTGTAGAATACCATTGTATTCTATTATAAAGCTTATCTGTTATCTACTAAGTATCCTTTTCTTCCTTTTCATCTTAAATGGCTGCCTTCATGGCTACAAAGCCGCTTGTTTTTATAGACTACTGTAGACTTTCTAAAGCAAACACACAATCCTTAACAATGCAAGGTAAACGTACACTTACTGTTCTTTTAAACATACAGTGAACCGTATGGTAATTATTTAGCTCCCAAAATATTATTTCACTGCTTATTTGAATACTGTATGTTCCAGCTGCTGTCCTTACTATATAGAGTTTTTACAATATAAATATATATTTATCTAAGGGTAGTGAACACCTTCAGCTGTCGGCGTCTGCTGGGAATAGTAGTTGGACAAAAGCTGGAGCACCTCCACTTACCCATCCCAGCCTTAGACTATGACTTGTGGGTCGTAAGCCGCTGACTGCAGCCATTAAGTTATTGCCTGGCAGTTGTGTGCTATTGATTAGAACCAGTTCAGTGAAAGGGAAGTAATCACCATTGTACATTAGAAGGCAGCGCAATGGGAGTCTGCCAAGATGTATTTTAGATTTATAGCCATAGAGTCCCAGGGCTGTGATGTGCTCTTTATCGACCATTCATCTTTAGCTTTGCTGACTTGTAACTCCTGCCGCAGAGTGAAGAGAAGAACCGGCAGCTGCAGGAGTGGCTGGAAGACGCCAAGCAGAAATTGCAGCAGACCCTGCAGAAGGCAGAGACTCTGCCAGAGATCGAGGCCCAGCTGGCACAACGAGTGGCCGCTCTCAGCAAGGTAGTGACAGTTGCACGCAGTGGGGGCAATGCCTGTATCTAGGGAAAATGTGCTTCCATAAATCAACCCTACACTGTCTAAGGAACATTTGTTATTAATGTATTCTTTCATTTGATACATATCATTACAGGGGAGAGAGTAAAATAAATTCTAGTTTTGCTTACATGCCCACAACTGTACATGGACATTTAAAGGGGTTGTTCACCTTTGAGTTAACTTTTAGTATAATGTAGAGAGGGATATTCTGAGACAATTTGCAATTGGTTTTAATTTTTTATTCTTTGTGGTTTTATAGTTATTTAGCTTTTTATTCAGCAGCTCTCTAGTTTGCAGTGTCAGCAATTTGGTTTCTAGGGTACAAATTACCCTAGCAACCCTGCATTGATTTGAATAAGAGACTGGAATATGAATAGGTGATGGACTGAATAGAATGATAAGTAATAAAAAGTGGCAATAACAATACATGTGTAGCCTTACAGAGCATTTGTTTTTAGATGGTGTCGGTGACCCCCATTTGAAAGCTGCAAAAAAACAGAAGAAAATTGCAAATCATTAAAAAACTATGAAAAATAAATAATGAAGACCAATTGAAAAGTTTCTTAGAATTGACCCTTCTACAATATACTAAAAGTTAACTTGAAGGTGAACCACCCCTTTATAAGGAGAAGGAAAGGCTAAAACTTTCGCAGAAAGGCCTATATACATACACCCTCAAAGTAATGCTGCTCTGAGTCCTCTGGCAAAAAAAAAACCACAGCATTTCTTTTCTTCTATTATGTATGTGTGGACTTCTTTATCAGACTTCCTGTTTTCAGCATAAACCTCCAGGGCTAGGGCTTGAGCATGCTCAGTTTGCTCCTCTCCCCCTCCCTTTTCCCCCTCCTTCCTTTTCTCCCTGCTGTAATCTGAGACCAGAGCTATGCGTGAGCAGGGAGAGACTCAGGCAGGAAGTGATGTCACACCAAGCTTATATGGTAGCTGCTATCCTAAACAAACTAAGAGAGCTTCTAGAGCTGTTTACTCAGGTATGGTAAATCATTCTGCAAAATAAATATAATGTTATAGCTTGCGCTATTGTGGCTAATCTATTGGCAATAGACTGCTTCTGTAGCTTTCCTTCTCTTTTGAAGTAGAATTCAACCCTAAATTTAAAAAAAACCTCCCCCAGCCTAAGTGTTAGGGCTAGGCCAGACGGGGAGATTCGGGGGAAATTTGTCACCTGGCGACTTCTCGCCGCGACTTATCGCCCCCGAACCTCCCCGAATAGCCAGGCACCCAAGCGCACCGGCGTTGCTTGAAAACGCCGGCACGTGTTCACACGGAGCGGCGCGATTTTTGAAACTTGGAGCGATTTCAAAAATCGCGCCACTCCGTGTGAACACGCGCCGGCGTTTTCAAGCAACGCCGGTGCGCGTGTGTGCCTGGCTATTCGGGGAGGTTCGGGGGCGATAAGTCGCGGCGAGAAGTCGCCAGGTGACAAATTTCCCCCGAATCTCCCCGTCTGGCCTTAGCCTTAATCTTGAGCAGATGCCCCTAACGTTTTACTTACCCCTCGGTGCAGATTTAGGCATCGAAATTCACAGACAGCATCTTCAACCACTTCGGTGATCTTCGGAATGAGACTGGCGTATCAGCACATGCGCAGTTGGAGCAATTTTATGTTTTAAAAAAACTCACGAAAATTGCCTAAGCGCGGGTCTCATTCCAAAGATTACTGAAGCTTGTGAAGATGGGGTGTGATGCCTGAATCTGCATCGAGGGGTAAGTAAAACATTAGGGGCGTTTGCCTGGGGTTAGGAGGGAGGGGGGTCTTGGTGGGGATGGGGGTTCGGGATTTTTTAAAATTAGGGTTGAATACTCCTTTAAAGGAGGACAGTCATATATATCACATGACATCCAAATTGTACTGGGTGTTTAAGAAATTTGTGCCACAAATATTTCTTTTTCAAGTTATTAGTGATCAGTGCCCATATTGTAACCTTTTTAATGATACATTCAGTTCAGTCATTTTGTTTATAGGGACGCACCAAATCTGGGATTCGGTTCAGGATTCAGACAGATCCGTTTTTTTTCCCCACTTATTCCTTTCCCTTGCCTAATTTGTTTGTGCAGATTTTGCATATACAAATTAGGATTCGGATTCAGTTCAGTATTCGGCCAAATTTTTCATGAAAAACTAACCCAAATAGTGGATTTGGTGCATCCCTAATTGTTTGGCAGCTGGGAATTCCAATGGCATTATTTAGGCAAGATAACAGATTTACATTAAAGGGCAACTATTCCCCTGAACATTGCAGTATGTGTTCTTGCACTTTGGAAGTGAAGACCTAACTCTGGTCATACACATTGATATCATACCCAGTGTCGGACTGGCCCACCGAGATACCAGGAAAACTCCCAGTGGGCCCAGGTGTCAGTGGGCCTCTTGCTTCTAAAAATTTTTCATATTTCATGGTCATTCCCTATTTATGGGAACAAAGAGGCTTAATAATGGAAGAATAGAATATAGTACAGTACGTACTGAAAAGAGAGTAGGAGAACATAAAGGTTGAGTGAGGAGAGGAGGAATAGGCTGGTTTTGCTTCCAATAAGGATTTAATTATATCTCAGTTTTGATTAAGTACAGGTATGGGACCTGTTATCCAGAATGCTCAGAACCTGGTGGTTTCCAGGTAATGGATCCCAGTCTCCCATAGACTCCATTTTATCCAAATAAAAATTATTTCCCTTTTCTCTGTAATAATAAAACAGTAGCTTGTACAGGTGTGGGACGTGTTATCCAGAATGCTCAGGACCTGGGGTTTTGCGGATAACAGATCTTGCTGTAATTTGGATATTCCTACCTTAAGTCTACTAATAAATCATGTAAACATTAAATAAACCCAATAGGCAGGGTTTGCTTCAAATAAGGATTAATTACATGTTAATTTGGATCAAGTACAGATATAGGATCTATTTTATGGTAAGACGGTCTCCCTTAGACTCTGTTATAATCAAATAATCAAAATTTTTAAAAATGATTTCCTTTTTCTCTGTAATAATAAAAGAGTAGCTTGTACTTGATCCCAACTAAGATATAATGAATTCTAATTGGAACCTAATCTAGCCTATTGGGTTTACATGCTTTATCAGTAGACTTAATTTAAAGGGATACTGTCATGGGAAAACATGTTTTTTTTCAAAATGCATCTGTTAATAATGCCGCTCCAGCAGAATTCTGCACTGAAATCCAATTTTCAAAAGATCAAACAGCTTTTTTTTTATATTCAATTTTGAAATCTGACATGGGACTAGATGTATTGTCAGTTTCCCAGCTGCCCCCAGTCATGAGACTTGTGCTCTGATAAACTTCAGTTACTCTTTACGGCTATACTGCAAGTTGGAGTGATATCACCCCCCCCAACAGCCTAACAAAAGAACAATAGGAAGGTAACCAGATAACCGCTCCCTAACACAAGATACCAGCTACCTGGTAGATCTAAGAACAGCACTCAATAGTAAAAGCCAAGTCCCACTGAGGCTGATTCAGTTTCATTAACTAGGAGAAATAACACCCTGGCAGAAAGCATTTCCATCCTAAAGTGCAGGCACAAGTCACATGACTGGGGGCAGTTATCAGATTGGGCCTGTGCTAGAAACCGGATAGAGTTGCCACCTTTTACCCTGGTGGAGACAGGGCAAGGGGTGGGGCCGTAATACAGAGGGGCGGGACATTGACAATGAGGGGGGTGGCCATTGATTCTGGGGTTGGGGCTATGACACAGCAATAAGCTATTGGCCAATGACTATGTTGGGTCAAAAACGGACAGGTGGCAACCCTATACCCGGACCATCACACATTCTTGATAGAAAGTATGATGCCTGCACCATCCCCCGTATGAAAAATTGCGGAGTGTTTTTATAGGGTGGCTAGTGATCAATAAAGCCTGTGCAGCAGAGCCATCACAAGACACACTACACATGAGAATGGGTTCACCATGAATCTTCAGCTTTATTCAGCCTATTGCCAACACTAATGCATCACCTTCTCAGAAGGATACATCTGTGTCTATGACAAGTCATGTCATGTCAGTTGTACACAAGACATTGCACAATATTCATTGACTTGTATTGCCCCAAATTTGTTGTGGCAACAGTTCAGAAGTCAAAATGCATTAGAATGCAGAAGACTGTGAGCTGAAATCTTGCAGCTTTGCAAATAAATGCCACACAGGGAATTTAAACACTATATTTTCTCTAATTATATGGAACAAATCACAGTTAAAGTCCGAGATTACATTTGTTTGCCAAATTTAAATGAATGGGCCCTGTTGTAAAAAAAATAGTATAAAATGCACTCATTTATTTACACTGTGTAAAACTGGAGGAAAACATTACTGTTGATGATGCCCATAGCAACCAATCTGCAATTAGATTTCAACAGTCTCCTAGATGTTAGAAAACAAAAGCAAATATCTGATTGGTTGCTGTGGGCAAGAACACCAGTGATGTTTTTCAACAAATTTTACACCGCATGATAAATTGGCCCCTAAATGTCAGTCGCTACCATGCTTTTGTACATGGAAAATACCTAGTCAGAAATTCAATCTTTGTAACCTATAGTATCAGAAATCTGCTTTTATTCTTCTAATTGCACCACAGTTGTAAAAGCCAACTGCTGATTGGTTGTTCTTTGCTCTTGTGTGTGTGTTTGTGTGTATACAGGCTGAAGAGCGTCATGGGAATTTCGAGGAGAGACTCCGTCAGCTTGAAGCGCAACTGGAAGAGAAGAACCAGGAGTTACAACGGGTAAGTATCTGAGCAGTATGTAAGTGCAAAACACTGATCAAGAGCAGTAATGTAACTAGAGGGGGGCGGCCCTGGTGTGGGATGTGCAGCCAGGGCCCCTACCCCTCTCCGTCTGTGATTTTCCGCCCAGAATCAGCGGTGCACGAACTGTTGGGGGCCCTGAGGGGGTGTGGGCCCAGGTAGTTCCACCACTGATCAAGGGGTAGTAAACCCTGCTGCTCTACATCTAACTCAAAACAACCAGACTTGCTGAGAAATTCTTCAGTTCACCTGGCTGGTGTAGTGGAGTTCTCAGCATATAGACTCTTCCAACAATCCAATCAAAACGGCACATTGTAACTTTTTAGAGAGGTGACATCTGAAATTCACAGCGGTGTTGATTCTATGTAGTTACGGTGATAGGATTACCAGAGTGTCATGCAACTTCTAGAAACAGGTGTTACTTGTGAGAGTTGCATGAATGGATGTGTGAAGAGTTCTGAAACTGCCGGGGAACAGATGTTAGAACAGCATTGTATGTAGCAGACAGATGGTGTTGAATGCCCCTGCCTCTGTTCTGGGATGGTTTCTCCACCTTAAGAAGTTTACTCATCCTGCTCTAAACCCCTCCCCCTGTAGCCCCCCCCCCCTTGGTTTGCGCCATCTGCTCTTGTGCAGTCTTCTTCCAGGATCCATCAGCGTTTGGTGGCGCATGCGCAGTATGAGCATTTACCAGTTCAGCTCTACTGCGCATGAGCCGAATGTCATGAAGTTTCAATTGGAAAACTTTGTGACTTTCAGCGCATGTTGAACTGGTAAATGCTCCTACTACGCATGCACCGCCAAGCGATGAAGAATCCAGGAAGGAGACGACTGGGGAGAAGATGGCACCTGCAAACTCCATGGTCAGGACCTGCGCTGAAGGGGTAAGTAGCAACTTAGGGGCATTTTCCTGAGGTGGGGAGGTAGGCCAGGGGGGTTTACGGGGGGAGGGGTTAAGCGCAGGATGGGTAGACTTCTCCTTCAACATGAATCGCCTCTTTCAAACCAGCGGTCTTCTTTATCCAAGATTTAGACATCTTCAAATTAGTGTCCCTTGTCTTTTAGGTGTAGAAAGACAGCCAAGTCTTGTCCTGTAGAGTTCCCCCTCCGATGCTGCTCCATTCGCTTAGTGAGCAGTTGTTTTGTCTCCCCAATGTATTGATCATACGCATTGTACTGCATATACCACATTACTTTGTTTTCCTTTAGGAGTTGGATCCTTTGGGTGTACCAGTTTTTGTTTCAGTATGTTGCTAGGTTTGATAAACACAGGGACGTGGTGTTTGTTGAAAATCTTCCTGAGCTTCTCCGACACTCCAGCTACATATGGGATGACTATGTTTCGCCTTCTATGTGTCGCTGGGTGGTTATCTCTTTTGATGTTCCTGTTGGGCTTGGTTGCTGCTGTTTTGACATATTCCCAGTCTGGGTAGCCACACGCTTTCAAAGCTCCTCTGAGATGTTTATGCTCTTTGTCCTTGGACTCTGTATCAGTTGCCACATATTCCACCCTGTGGTGCAGAGTTCTAATGACGCCTAGTTTGTGTTCCAACGTATGGTGGGAATCGAACAACAGATATTGATCCATATGAGTGGGTTTCCTATATACCTCTGTTTTTACGTTACCCCCCTCTTGGATGCATGTCAAACAATCCAAAGCCCATGGACATCTTCCCTTGTGAACTTGATGTTATTGTCTACTGAATTAATGTGTACTGTAAAGGCTGCCACTTCATTGGATCTGATTTTAACCCAAGTGTCATCCACATATCTGAACCAGTGACTTGGTGTAGTTCCCTGGAAAGTAAGTAAAGCCCTCCTTTTCACTTCCTCCATGTACAAGTTAACATCAATGGGAGAGACTGGAGAACCCATTACATAGCCTAAAGGAAAACAAAGTAATGTGGTATACTCAGTCCAGTGTAGTGATGAGTGCACTGATCTATACGTTGGGGAGACAAAACAACTGTTCACTAAGCAAATGGATCAGCATAGGAGGGCGAACTCTACAGGACAAGACTCTTTCTACACCTAAAAGACAAGGGACGCTCCTATGAACATAGCAATGTCCAAATCTTGGATAAAGAAAACCACTGGTGTGAAAGAGGCAATTCACGTTAAGGTGGAGAAACCATCCCTGAAAAGAGGCGGGGCCTTCGACACCAGCTGTCTGCTACATACAATGCTGCCGACTTTCGTCCAGACTTTTGGCCAGATATCGATTGGTTAAGCCCATCGGAGGGCCCCACCCACGGGCTGATAAGCTGCCGACTTTGTCTGTCGGCAGCTTTTATCGGCCCGTGTATGGCCACCTTTAGACATACCATGACCTGGATGATTGAGAATCTTCATAGTCATACCTGCTGCACTACACTGTTAAACCAAACTCTACTCAATTGCTGTTTGACTACAAATCCTTGAATAATGTAACCTATAATGAAGAGTGAGGAACTGTAGTCCAGGGTTGTATTCTTAAAGCAATATTGCACAATAAAATTTTTCCAAAGCTTTCCGCAAAATCTCCACAGCCAGCGGCTGCATTAAAATGCAAAAAAAATCCCTCACTGAGAATCCCAGCTGATCTGTATAATTCTCCATGTTCTTTGTTCCTGTAATTGGGGTTGGAAGCTTTAAGCAGTTTCCCAGCATGGAACAAGTCTGTCCTTTATCCTCCTGTTTAATCCCAGACAATGAAGAAAAAAAGATGGCATTATTATCATCTCTATATGTAAGATTGGGATGCACCGAATTAAGGATTCGGTTCAGGATTCGGCCACATTTTTTCAGCAGGATTTGGATTCAGCCGAATCCTTTTGCCCAGCTGAATCGAATCCGCATCCTAATTTGAATATGCAAATTAGGGATGGGGAGGGAAATTGCATGACTTTTTTTTAACAAAACAAGGAAGTAATAAAATGTTTCCCCTTCCCACCCCTAATTTGCATATGCGAATTATGCGAATTAGGATGTCGTTCGATATTCAGCCGAATCAAAGGATTTGGGGGTGCGGCCTAATCTTTCAAGAAGGATTTGGGGGTTCGGCCAAATCCAAAATCGTGGATTCTGTGCATTTCTAAAGTAAGATAACAGCAAGATGCCTGACATGGTGCTGATGTTCAACATTCTTATTGGTCAATGTTTTTGCATTTATAATTAAGTTTTTGATCAGTAGAATTCTCATTGGTGAAATTTCTTGCATCTATAATTGTTTTCCGGCAACTTCTATAGAAAACTATGGGAAGGTGGGTTTACCAGAAAAATATACTGAAAATATCTTGGCAATTATTAAAAAATATTACCAAACAATTCACGAATTTCCCGCGAAATTCACGAAACAGCGGCATCTCGTTTTTGACACCGGCGTCCATTTTTCGATTCGGGCGTCATTTTTTGGACGCCAGTGTCTGTTTATGGACAGTAAAATGAAAATGCACTAAAACTAGAACAAGCAGTCATATTCCATTGTTTGCTGCTTCTCAATCAAAATGTTTATTTTTTTTTTTGGAGCCAAAGTGTAGACTGTAGCATTTGCTCACCTCGTTTCTCTGAACATATACACATTTTTCATAAGTTACGTTCCCAAAGCCCATAAAGTCTGTGAGTCACTGCTTGCAAATACTAAATATTAATGAACTGACCCATAGAGCCTTACAGCGAGTGAGTAAAAAGCTTTTTAAATAGGAAACCAATCTATTTTTGTATCTTTGATTTTTCCTCTGAACACTGAAATGCAGTAAGGGGCAAAGGTATTAAGGGTGATTTCTGTTGCCTATTGAAGCAGTGCATTTTCCTCATTTAAAGGTACACTAAACCCAGGTCTGGACTGGGAGTCAAAATAGGCCCTGGCACAGGACTGGATGGAGAATCAAAATAGGCCCTGGCATTTCAGGTACACAGAGGCCCAATCAGCCCACATAGAGGCCCAAACAGTCCCCACCAGCCCACTAAATACTGACTTTCTATGGCACCTTATAGCAGCCCATCTGGCATTTGCCCTAACCCACAGATTGCCAGCCCGGGCCTGCCTTGGCATTCTAATACATACAGAGAGGCCCAATCAGCTCCCCAACAGCCCACTAAATAGTGACTTTCTATGGCATCTTATGGAAGCCTCTCTGGCATTTGCCAGAACCCACACATTGCCAGTCCGGGCCTGACTAAACATAACTATAAAGCTGTCCCACTGCGCCCCCTAGTTCTCTATAGATGTTGAGAAAAAAACATAATTACACATGGAAACCAATTCACCAATGAGAATTTTACTGAACAAAAACTTAATTACAGATGCTGCAAGAGAATCGACTGATTCCCAACACTGTGTCATCCATCTGGCTCTTATCTCACATGCAGAGATTATTGTGCCATCTTGGGGTCTTTATATTACACTGGAATTAAACATAGGGAGGAAGGACAGACTTGTTCAGTGCTGGGAAACTGTGCTTAAAGCTTCCAACTCCAAATGCAGAAACAAAGAACATGGAGCTAGATTTATATAGATCAGCTGGGATTCTCACTGGAGGATTTGTTTGCATTTCAATGCCCTGGTGAGCTGAGGAAAGTTTTTTTGTGCAATATTGCTTTAAGAATACAGGCCTGATGTTGGTGAACTACAGCTTCCTGCGTGCCTTAACCTTGATAATATGTTAAAGTATGCTGGGATTTGTAGTCCTGCAAAAACGGCATTCCAGTAAGGTTAAGTGTTCCTTTAAAAGGGATCATGGAGACCAAAAAAACATTGTGACTAAGTCTCTGCCTTTAATGGAAATGTTTAGTACCCCTGGTACTGGTACTGGTGACAGGCAGGCAGTTTACTTTTATATGAGTGACAAGTAGCATGAAGAATCTCCGGTCCTTTCTCTGTCAGCTGAAATGCTGATGGAGAAACATTACAACTCCCATAGGCCTAAGAATCACTGTGATACAACAGCAATCTGAAAGCAGAGGGTGAAATGTCACGATTTGCTAGTGCTGCTTCTTTCCTAAAGCTGGCTGTGTAAGGAGGCAAATGGTGAATTGTTAATGTATTATTAGTTTGGCCATTAGGTGGCAGTGTTTTCTAAGTTGAACTGGGAAAGTTGTTGGTACTTAAGAGTGAATAAAGCATACAGGAACAGGAAATACGGTGGCCATTCTGGCAGTGATCAAGGAAGGGACATCAGTCTTTGTTAGGGAGAGGTGAGGAGAAAATGTTGTGCCGCTGTCTACCTGTTATGAAGGAGTCACAGCAATAAACTACAACTGTTTAACAGAAAGTCTTCCATATACCTTGTGTCTTAAAGGGATCCTGTCATTGGAAAACATGTTTTTTTCAGAACGCATCAGTTAATAGTGCTGCTCCAGTAGACTTCTGCACTGAAATCCATTTCTCAAAAGAGCAAACAGATTTTTTTATAATCAGTTTTGAAATCTGACATGGGGCTAGACATTTTGTCAATTTCCCAGCTGCCCCTGGTCATGTGACTTGTGCCAGCACTTTAGGAGGGAACTGCTTTCTGGCAGGCTGGTGTTTTTCCTTCTCAATGTAACTGAATAGTACTCCGTGGGACATGGGTTTTTACTATTGAGTGCTGTTCTTAGATCTACCAGGCAGCTTTTATCTTGTGTTAGGGAGCTGTTATCTGGTTACCTTCCCATTGTTCCGTTGTTAGGCTGTTGAGGGGGAAAAAGGGAGGGGGTGATATCACTCAAACTTGCAGTACAGCAGTAAAGAATGATTGAAGTTTATCAGAGTACAAGTCGCATGACTTGGGGCAGCTGGGAAATCGACAATATGTCTAGCCCCATGTCAGATTTCAAAATGAAATATAAAAAAATCTGTTTGCCCTTTTGAGAAATGGATTTCAATGCAGAAATCTGCAAGAGTAGCACTATTAACTGATGCATTTTCCCATGACAGTATCCCTTTAAGTTTACAGGTATGATATTATTCCATTGACATCATCACTTTCAGGCACAAGTTTGGGTGCAAGTTTGGGCCTCACTATAACCTATTAAAGAAGAATTCAACCCCCTCTTTATGGTAAGCCCGGAGAAATTGCGACCGGAAAAGCAGAGTGAGCGCAGCAGAGCACACAGCCGCCATCTTCGTAATCTTCGTGAATGGATTCAGCATTTTGGCGCATGTGCAGTTGTAGCAAATTTTTCCGGGTTTTCACAACTGCGCATGCGCCAAAAGTGATGGGAAGTGGCGAAGAGGAGAAAGAAGACACAAAGATTACCAACAATTACAAAGATGGCGGTTGTATGCTCCGCTGCGCTCACTCTGCTTTTCCGGTTGCTATTTCTCCAGGTAGAAGAATCCAGGGGTAAGACTGCGCAAGGGGGGGACATGGGGACTTACTATCAAGGGGGGGGGGTTGAATTCTCCTTTAATTAAAGTGTTTTCATTGGGCAGGTGCTGTCTTATTGCAGTATATGCTATCATATGCAGACCTGCCATTATTTGCTACAGAAGGATAATATATATATATATATATATATATATAATGTGTAGGTTACAATGCAGGGGCACTTAGCTCTGCTATTACAAATTCCAAAGCCATTAGATTTCTGCAGCCTCGGGGGTTCTTAAATCTACACAGATTTCCACTCCATGACATCTCCATGCCTGCTAACGCTCTGCAATGGTAAATGATACTATTCCCCCAGCCCCTGGCTTCTGATAGAAGGATACAATAAATTGTCCAGTGCCGTAAGTCCCGCATTTGTATGCTCTGATATCTCAATGTTTTGCACAGGCACGTCAGAGGGAGAAGATGAACGACGAGCACAACAAACGTCTCTCTGAGACGGTAGATAAACTTCTGTCTGAGTCGAATGAAAGGCTGCAGCTGCATCTCAAGGAGCGGATGGGAGCCCTGGAAGAGAAGGTGTGTCTGTGGCAGCCATGTTTATTGACTGTTATAAGTATTGTATTAATAAAACACAATAATATGTATTAATAAAACATATTCCCGCAGTGCTGTACTACAGGTATATTGGGTATATGAGTAAAAAGTGTAATGGGAAAAAGTAGTCCTGTCCAAACAGAGGAAACTGGCTCAAACACAAGCACTTTATCCAGCAAGTGCAGATGTTTCCTGAGGATAAATGGAATCTGAACTGCTTGAACAAACGGCTCAGGGATTGCGTGGGTTTGGGTCCCCGAAGCCCCACCAGGGAACATCTGAGCCTGCTTCTACAGCAAAAAGGCCAAAATGGCATTAGTTTTTATATAGTCTCACGGTAAAGAAAAGGGGACTGGGCCGCTAGTGGGCTGAGAATCACTAGGGGATGGAGCCAACTATGATGGGCCAGTCAAACCTTGCACACTTCATCAGTTCATTCTAGTTCACTGGATAATTTCCTACATGAGACGGAGGATCTGAAACAGTTAAAGGGGTTGTTCACCTTCCAAACACTATTTTCTGTTCAGTGGTTTTCAGATTGTTCTCCATAAATAAAGACTTTTTTCAATTACTTTCCATTATTTATTTTTTACCGATTTTCCAAAATCTAAGTTTAAAGTTGAATGTTGGTGTCTGTGGTGTTTGAGTCTGGCAGCTCAGTAATTCAGGTGCAGACTCTAAACTGTTACAATTTTGCGACATTTAATTGACCCATTTCGCAGCAACATCTCTGGAGTATTAATAACTATTGTATCAATTCTAACAGCTGCCTGTAATTAAACTCAGAGAGTTTGCTCAGCAGGGACAAAGATAAGAAATGTATCCATTAAATGTAGTTTAGAACAGTTGGGGGGGAGGTCGGCGACCCCCCCCCTCCCTGAGCTGCTTTAGAAGGTGAAAAATTACATTTTACACTTCAATATTAGAAAAACGTTTACAAATAGAAAATAGACAGTAATTGGAAAAAGTCGTTATTTATGGTGATCTATCTGAAAACAACTTTACCTCCTTGTTTCAGTACTTGCACCCTTATCAAAATATAGATAAGTGGAAACTCCACTAGGTCTTGCATTGCCTGCTTGCGTTGCCTTAGGAGAGAGAAAATGATAATATGTTTGTGTTAGTGTCTGTGAAGTACGGCAGCGGTTGCAAATTCCAATAATGCAGAGAAGGAATGCTCTGTGCTTGCAGTAAGTTACCACCTCTGCTCTTCTGTCTATTTAATGGAAATTTACATAAATAACATAAATATACATGTATTTTCCATTAAATCGCTTCAGGCCATCTTCTTTAAAACATTAACGGAACAGTAACACCTTAAAACACATGAAAGTGTGTTAGAGGATTGACAATATAATGTACTGTTGCACTGCACTGATAAGACTGGTGTGTTTGCTTCAGAAACACAACTAGAATTTATATAAACAAGCTGCTGTGTAGCCATGGGGGTAGCCATTCAAGCACAGGATACACAATAGATAACAGATAAGTACTACTATAGTTTATATAAATAAGCTGCTGTGTAGTCATGGGGGTAGCCATTCAAGCACAGGATACACAGTAGATAACAGATAAGTACTGCTACAGTTTATACAAACAAGCTGCTGTGTAGTCATGGGGGTAGCCATTCAAGCACAGGATACACAGTAGATAACAGATAAGTACTACTATAGTTTATATAAACAAGCTGCTGTGTGTAGTCCTGGGGGTAGCCATTCAAGCACAGGATACACAGTAGATAACAGATAAGTTTTACTATAGTTTATATAAATAAGCTGCTGTTTAGTCATGGGGGTAGCCATTCAAGCACAGGATACACAGTAGATAACAGATAAGTACTACTATAGTTTATATAAACAAGCTGCTGTGTAGTCATGGGGGTAGCCATTCAAGCACAGGATACACAGTAGATAACAGATAAGTACTACTATAGTTTATATAAATAAGCTGCTGTGTAGTCATGGGGGCAGCCATTCAAGCACAGGATACACAGTAGATAACAGATACGTACTACTATAGTTTATATAAACAAGCTGCTGTGTAGCCATGGGGGCAGCCATTCAAGCACAGGATACACAGTAGATAACAGATGAACTCTGAATCTAACTGCTATTTATTCTGTGCCTTTTTCAGCTTTGAATGGCTGCCTCCATGACTACACAGCAGCTTGTTTATATAAACTATATTGTAGTCTTTCTGCAGCAAACATGTCAGTTTTAACAGTGCAGCACAGCAGTACAATACATTTTCATTACATTTAAGACTTTCATTTTTTCTGGCGTTACTGTTCCTTCAAGTCCAAAAAGGTCTTTATTGCTTTCCTACAACACCACACTGAACCGTTTGACTAAAGGAAGTTGATTACAACCAGATTGGCGCCGTTTAGCTCTCTAGTTCTTTGGTAATTGTGACCAGAGGCCGAAAATCTGATTTAAAAATTGCTGCGGTCCAGTGTATTCCCATCTGGCTCCCAATGGGACATTATTCCAACTCTAGCACAGGTGGGCCCTATATCTTCTAGTATCTGGGAGCTTTTACAATAAGGAATGCTTATTTTCTTTGACTCTTTATCCAGCACTTCACCCTTTCTCTAGCCAGCCTCTTGTTAAAAGGGAAAGCATCACTGTGTAATGGGTGTCTCTCTCACATCAATGTACAAGAAGCCCTTGTTTCATAGAATAAACCTGCCTTTTCAGACTGTGGTTATCTTTAGTCTTTGTCCAGACTCGCTGGGATAGAATGAAACTAGTTAATACAGACTATACAATGGAGTTGGACACATTTGAGCACACGGTGTACCCTTGTAGTTACAAATTAATGCAGGTGCTTTGCAAGACACTTACTAACAGTGATCTGTAAGAGTGCTAAGGGTTGCTCTGCCCATCTTCCTGCACTCTCCCTGGCACTCAGTACCCTTTCCTATAAGGGAGAGTAACCTTAAAGGGGTGGTTCACCTTTACTGTCACTTTTATTATGTTATAGAATGGCCAATTCTAAGCAACTTTTCAATTGGTTTTTATTATTTATTTGTTATAGTTTTATAGTTATTTGTCTTTTCGTCTGATTCTTTGCAACTTTCAAATGGGCGTCGCCGTCCCCTTCTAAAAAAACAAATGCTCTGTAAGGCTACAAATGTATTGTTATTGCTACTTTTTATTGCTGATCCTTCTATTCAGACTCTCTCCTATTCACATTCCAGTCTCTTATTCAAATCAATGCAGGGTTGCTAGGGTAATTTGGGCCCTAGTTACAAGACTAGAAATGCAAATTGAAGAGCTGCTGAATAAAAAGCGAAATAACTCAAAAACCATAAATAATAAAAAATGAAAACAAATTGCAAATTATGTCAGAATGTCGCTCTCTACATCATACTAAAAGTTATCTCAAAGGTGAACAACCCCTTTAACCCCAGCCATTCCTTAGCCACTGCTTTTGCCTGCACTTCTCTTATACTGTTCTCTCTTTCTCTGCTTGCTTTCTTTTTCTCAGAACACTCTCTCGGAAGAAATAGCTAACTTGAAAAAGCTACACGAGGAGCTCCTTCTCAATAAGGTTTGTATGGGGTCATAAGCTTCTCTGATTCCTCTATATGCAGCATCATTGGCAGGCTTTGTGGGTATATAATATATGTTTATGAAGATCGCTTGCAACACTTCTTCAGTTACATAACTCTCCAAAAATGTAAGATTGTTTTAAAGGTTTTAAACAACTTTTTTCACGGTCACTCCCTGGTGCCTTTAGATGTATGTAGCCTCTTGTTTGTTGTATCACAGCTTATACTAAAACCAATATATTGATTGGTTCTTAGGAGCAGCTTGTGGCTGAAATTGAGAGGATGCAACTAGAAATTGACCAGCTGCGAGGACGGCCTTCTTCCACCTACTCCAGGTTAGTGCCATAAGGATCAATCTGAAATAACTCCTACTGTGTTCTTCACTAGCAGCCTAACAATACTAACACAGCCATCACTCTTTTATTGGGCCTTTAGCTACTGTGTGATGTCCATCTCTCTCTCTCTCTCTCTCTTTATTTAGTAGAGACTCTGCCTGCAGATTTATGGCTGCTTGGTATTCATAAAGCAAGCAATACTTCAAAACAGCCTTTCTAAATTATCACCAGCTATGGCATTGTATCACAACACAGACAGTGCTTTATGTGTCATCCGGGAAAGATATACATGTGCCTGGGCCGTTTGTGCCCATTATGATTGGAAATCCAGATAGCTGCCATCATAAAAGTCCAGCAAATAATACAGACACGAATACTGCAAAGCTGTTAAAGAAAAAAAAAATCATTAGAAGATTTCCACAAAGTATCAACTATTTTTACTAGTACCTGTTTTATGGAGCCTAATGTTCTGTGTGCATAGTAGCTAATAAAAGGGGAACTTTCCCTTTATGATGCCCCACCCCAGATTTAGTTTTGATCTGCTTCTTCATGGAGAACTCGCCTTAAATTGTGTGCTTCCATCTCCGTGCCATAGTGCCTCACTGCTAGTGGTTTTGTATGTTGTCCATTATCTCTCTGTGGTTTTTGTGCTGCTTCTTTGATGCGCATATTCAGTTATTGGGTAATGGTTTGTGTTGGCTTAAAATGGAGTTGCAATTATCGAAAAGACATTACTAAAGAGATCTTGGAAATTAACAGAGCATTTACTGTGTGGGGGTGTTTTTGGACAGCCAACTCACAGGAGTAGGAGAGAGGGGGAAGGTGGCGGAGAAGGAGATACAGAGCTGGTGTGGGAGGGAGATGGAGAGGTGAGAGAGGCGGTGTGGGGAGAAAGAAGGATTGGAGCAGGAGAAAAAAGGAGAGGAATGAATGGATACACGTGTCAGGGCTAGTCCAGACGAGAAGATTCGGGGAGATTCGTTGCGTGTCGACTAATCTCCCCAAACGGCTGCCCTTGCCTTCCAGCTGCTTATCGAATAATCGCCTGCGCCTATTCACACGTAGCCCTGTGCTTTCCCGAAATCGCTTGAAGTTGCCTCATTAGGCAATTTCGAGCGATTTCAGGAAAGCGCAGCGCCTTGTGTGAATTGGTGCAGGCTATTCCTCATGAAGCAGCTGGAAGGCAGGGGGAAGCGGTTTGGGGAGATTAGTTGCCCCCAAGAAGAGGCGATTTGTTGCCAGACGATAAATCTCCCCTAATCTTCCCGTGTGGCCTAACCTTTATATGGAGCGAGGGGTTGTAAGAATGGGTGATATAAATGAGAAGAACATATTCGAGAGAGGGTTAGAATTAACTAAATGGTCAGAGTGAATGAGTTCTAGAGAGAGAGATGAGGAGAGTGGCTGAGTTTCAGAAAATATTATACTAGGAGAAAAAGGGAGAGCGATTACTCAAGAGGGAACAGAAAGGGACAGATGACTAGATTGGCCAGGTTCCAGAAAGTATTATACAAAAAAGATAGGGAGAGTGGTTGCGTTCCAGAGAGTGTTATACTTCATTAAATACAGAGAGATTGAGTACTAGAAAGGCAAATATGAGGTGAGTGGTTATGTTTTAGAGTGTTGTACTAGGAGAGATCAGGAGAGTGACTGAATTCTAGTAAGGGAAAGATAAATTACTATTCCATCTCTCTTTCCACAAAACACTCCAGAATGTTAACACTTTCCTCATTTATCCCTATATTTCTTCTCTTCTCTGGAACTTGATCACCCAGTTCCAGAGAAGAGAAGAAATATAGGGATAAATGAGGAAAGTGTTAACATTCTGGAGTGTTTTGTGGAAAGAGAGATGGAATTGTAATGAGGTTCTAGAAGGGAGAGATGGGAAGACACATTCAGATGAAGAGTGCAGAGGGTCATTTACTGCAGGTGTTTATTGTTAAAGGAAAACTATACCCCGAAAATGAATTTTTGAGCAACAGATAGTTTATATCAAATCAAGTGACATATTAAATAATCTTACCTACCTGGAATATATATTTAAGTAAATATTGCCCTTTTACATCTCTTGCCTTGAACCACCATTTCATGATGGTCTGTGTGCTGCCTCAGAGATCACCTGTTTTACATATGAGTTGTTTGATGCAATATCTGTTTATAGAGACCTACATTGTTCAGGGGGTATAGTTTTCCTTTAAGGAATCATGCATTGTTTGCATTCACAATCCAGAAAACAGGAGCATAATTTGCTTGTGTTTACTTTCTAAAGTATCTGATAACATCTTTTTCATCTCTACAATTCTTGCAGGTCTCTCCCAGGAAGTGCCCTGGAGTTAAGATACTCGCAGGCACCAACACTTCCCATGGGCAGCCATGTTGATCACTACAGTGGCACGGCAGTCATCAGGCGGCCTAGAAAAGGGCGTTGGGCATCCATGAAGGATGATCCATCAAAGGTATAGTGCTCAAGAACAGAGTGTGGAACCTTAGAATAATTGCAGCGTGTTTATATTAGTAAGCCAGTCAATAAGAGAGTGCCATATAAATGATAGTTCCTTTATCATGTGGTTCTGCACAGTGGATAGCAAACTCAACATATGAAAGGCTAACACCGTTTAAGGATTACAAAGGTTAGGGCAGTGTTAGGAGTAAATGGACTGAAAGTGTGCCAGGTATGGGGCTGTTGCATTGTTGGGGTAGAGAGGTTGGTGTAGTGTGGCACAGTGCTGGGTAGCTCAGGAGCTGGCACAGTATCATGGGTAAAGGTGAGGTAATGGGTTTGGAGCAGTGATGTGAATACAGGTAATAGTATCAGAGTTAGAGGGTCTGGAATGGTATAGGCCTGGTTAAAGGAGCTGATACAGTATGAAGAGTGCACAAAATGGCTCAATAGAAGTTCAGTTAGATATTAATTGAAGGACTTGCACATACCGGACTTCACTCCAATGCATAATGCTATTAAAAGTATATTTATATAGCCAAAAACATCTCAATAGTCTTACGTGTTTCGTGCCATGTGGGCACTTAATCATAGATTGGTAGATGCAAAAACACTGGGCCCGAGATGTTTGTATAAAATAATAAGGTGAGCTATGTTGGATACAATAACATAGGGGCTGTGAGGGTTGGTTAAATGAAGACAGGACATGAGACGTGATGGATGGATACAATAACAAAAGGATCTATGTTAGACGGTTCCAGTAATAAATGAAAACTGGGACCCATGTAGGCTGTATTTATACTGAGATCTTTAAAGTTACATAGAATAGGAGAGAGGTTTTTACAAAAAAAAACAGTGAGTTTTTATATCAAATAACAGGGTGCAAAGATACATTTCTGTAACAAATTGACATTGTTTATAATAGTATATAACACCTGTAGATTCAGTTCAAAGTGCGCAATTAGTCTCCTCTACCTGACTAAAGTAGTTCTTTTCTTTTGTTGCCTTCCTCCTGGATTCCATCTCATGTAAGTACCTTTTTCTTTTCTCATTTCATCCTATATGAAGTCATCAGGGGCTTTATTAGTGAACGGAGCTGCATAAAATAATGCAAGACACACTGGGAGGGTTATTTACTAGAATCCAAATTTTTCTAATTTTTTAAATAGAAAAAACCACTACCAAACTCTAATTATTTAATCAATTTGGGTTGAGTTTTTTCCCAAATTCCTTGTTTTTTCTGTCTTTTTCCTGAGAAGGCATATTTTTCAGATTTTTGCCCGAAAAGGTCAGAATTTCTGGCTAATTTCAGCACAGACCACAGAAACTTCAAAATTGGGTAGGGACCTCTGTCATTGACTTATACATAAACTCTGCAGGTCTGAAATGGCAGATTTTCGGATTCAAATTTTTCTGCATCAGGCTTTAATAAATCTAAAAAAAAAATTGGGTTAAAAAAAAAATTTGAGTTTTGCCCCAAAAAGCCCAACCAGAGTTTAGCAAATAACCCCCTGCGTGAATGACACAGAGGTTAATGTTGCCTTCTCCTGGATATCTTTGTCTTCTGACATTATATAAATCAACATTTCAATATTAAGCTTAGGACACTTGTGTTATTTTACAGGAAATATATTAAAACAGTGGCTGAATTCTTTTTGCATATTAGGCTTTTTGTAATTTTAATCAGAGTAATGAAACAATAGAAAAGTCAGTGAGGCACCAGGCCATGTAAAGGTTTTGGGGTACGCTGCAAACTTTTCTACTTACTGCAGCATGTGTTGTCCTGTTAAGACTTAGTTTAGTTTGCAGTACAGGTACGGGACCTGTTATTCAGAATGCTTGGGACCTGGGGTTTTCCTGATAATGTATCTTTCCATAATTTGGATCACAATTTCTTAAGTCTACTAGAAAATCATGTAAACGTTAAATAAACCAAGTTATCTGGTTTGGTACCATAAGGATTAATTATATCTTCGTTGGGATCAAGTGCACACTACTGTTTTATTATTACAGAGAAAAGGGACATCATTTTAAAAAATTTTGATTATTTGGATAAAATGGAGTCTATGGGAGACGGCCTTTCCATAATTTGGAGCTTTCTGGATAATGGCTTTCTGGAGAACAGGTCCTATACCTGTAGAATAATAAATGTCCTGTGTTTCTTTTATCCTTATTATTTAGGTGTTTGATTTGCAGTACCTGTCATTCTCTTTCCTTGGCAATTATATTCTACAGTTAAAGTGCCCGCTGTATTGTCATGAATTGAGACCTGCTTTGAATCCTAGTGCATATTTGTTTAAACCCCCCGTCTCTTCCTTCTCTATGTTCTATTTCAGACTCGAACGCTGGACGAGCAGGATTGGGAGCGTGCACAGCAGGCCAATGTGTTGGCTAATGTGGCTCAGGCCTTTGAAGGTGATTTGGATGGCTCTGATGAAGATGACAGAGACACTATCTTTAGCTCAGCGGACCTGCTGTCTCCCAGTGGTCAGACAGATGTACAGACGCTTGCAATCATGTTACAAGAGCAGCTTGAAGCCATCAACAAAGAAATAAAGTAAGGAAACTCACCTTCGATTGCAGCTTGGCCTTGCTCCATATCTTTCTTTGTTTACACTCTATTCTCCTAACAGGTTAATCCAAGAGGAAAAGGAGACCACAGAGTTGCGGGCTGAGGAAATAGAAAGTCGAGTGACCAGCGGAACTCTGGATGGGTCTCTGGGACGCTACCGGTCTGCCCCTTCCATCCCCACCTCTGTCACCACATCAACTCTAGCCAGTCCTTCACCACCTAGCAGCGGCCATTCCACCCCACGCCTCACGCCACATAGCCCTGCTAGAGAAGGAGACAAATTTGTAAGTTCCTTACTGTTTCATTGGTTCATCTCGTTCTTGCATTAAACCTGTCAAATGAGTATTTGAATTGGCCATGCACGTGAGAAATAAATTATCTCTAAGGTTAATGACAACAAGCAAACCGCTTCAGTAAAAAAACCACTATTCATTTTCTGCTTTACTGGCTATGGGGGTGGTGAAGATTCCCAGTGGCCTCAATACAAATGCATCTCAAAAGAAGTTGGAGGGAAAAGAAGTTGGAGGGAAGTTGGAGGGAACTATATATATATATATATATATATATATATATATATATATATATATATATAAAATTTATGGGTGGACACAGCAGAAAATTCATGTAATATGGTGAAAAGAGGTCAAGTTTATTTATTCTTCCAACGTTTCTGTCTTCCTTGAGACTTGACAAAGGTCTCAAGGAAGACTGAAACATTGGAAGAATAAATAAGAGAGACAGAGAGCAAAAGTTCTCAATTGTTCTTTTGAAATTAAGAACAATTAGATGTTTACTTTTTAGCACTAATGCATACACTTGGCCATAAGCTCTTGCTGTGTTAGAATCAGACCTCAAGATATGCCCCTCTAGTGTTCCTAAAGATAAAATGCATGTTATATGTTCTGTCATGTGCCAGGATTTCCAGTGATTTATTTTCACCCAAAAAGATACAACAAAAAGAATAAGCTATTTCAATGTAAACACATTTAAAGATAGTATATATTCAGTAAATGCAAAAGCTCCATTGGGGCAATGACTGTCACTGAGTTGAATTATGTTTAATCTCTGTAAAGCATGCTGGTATATGTTGGCACTTTATAAATAAAGAATAATACCAAAATCAATAGTGAAATTATAGAGACAGTAAAAATTGCAGAGCGTAGTTCAGCGTCAGAGACAGGGTCACAGTAAATATGTTAAGAAGGCCCTCAGCACTAAGGTGATATTAGGCCTACACTCTTAAGTGCAAAAGCCTGAAGGATATTTTGCAATGTTTTTCTCTTTTGAAGAATCATGTTCCTAAAGAGGACAGTCGTGATGAAAAGGCTTCGATGCAGTGTGAGACCTCCGCTCCACTTACTCCACGGGCTGTAAGGTTGGAAAGGATGACACAGGCTCTAGCTCTCCAAGCCAGCTCACTGGAGGATGGAAGAGATCAACGGGCCAGGTATAATAAAGCCAGATGTGGTGCATTCATTCTGTGTGTGTGTGGCATGCAGTGGCGTAACTACCATGGGTGCAGGGGGTGCAATTGCACCAGGGCCCCCACCCTCTTGGGCCCATTGGAGCCACAGAAATAGTTATGGCAGGCAGTTATCTAGGGTGAGATTTTACAGCACATGCCATCAACACTCCAGCATGCGATTTATAGAGGTAATGGCCCGACAGGGGGGCCCATGTGCCCATCCTGTACCGGGGTCCAACAGGGAGTAGTTACACCACTGGTGTCACATATACATTTAGATATGTTGAAGTGCTTTCCTATACTTTATAAAGGTGTTGCTAACAGTTCTTGATCATTGTATTTTGCCTTAAAGGGCAAGGAAAGGCAAAGAAATAAAATCCCATTTTACTTTCTTTAATGAAAAAGAAATCTATCTCCAATATACTTTAATTTTAAAATGTGTACCGTTTTTATAAGAAACCTGACTGTATGCAGTGAAATTCTCCCTTCATTTAGTGCTTCTGGCAGGGAAACAATCACTTATGAACAGCAGGGGGAGCCCCTGACTTACTTACCAGCCATGCAGAACTCAAGCAGACCACACTGAGCATGTGCAGTGCCAGTGTCAGACAAAGATGTATAACAAAGTTACAAGATGACAGCCCCCTGTGGCCAACTTTGAAAGCATAAATCATTTGTTTGATTAGGCTTGTGGTGCAGTAAGGTCATGTTTATGTTTAGTATACAAAATACAGCATTTCTACCCTTATTCTATTTTACACTTTCCTTGTCCTTTAAGTCTAACTTAGATCTTCTCCACGTGGCAACATGCCATAAATAGTCATTGTCTCTCTCAGTAAAGCAGCTTGGTGCATTGCCTAGCTATAAGGTTGTGGCCATTGGAGCCTAATTCTGGGAGTAGTACATAAAAGACCTATGTTCATATGCATTTGTGATCTGCAGCAAGAAAATTTCCCTTTTTCTTTTAGCTTGGCAGCAGATGGTCTGGGAGGGACAAACAGTACCAGCCAAGACTCCCTACACAAGGCTGCTAAAAAGAAGAGCATCAAGTCCTCCATTGGACGTCTGTTTGGCAAAAAGGAAAAAGGACGCATGGGACAGATGGGACGTGAATCCTCTTCCGCTGGTGAGCACGTATACTACTAAGTACAGAAAATTCTTGAGTATATCAGGATTTTATATCATGACTTGTCTTATAGCTCACCTCATTGCTTGTATTCTCTATATACAAATGAATAGCAATGCCTCATTGGTGGTATTCTCCATATATATATATAAAAGAATCAGTTGATCTGGGAATTCCAACCTGCAAACCTTCAGCTGTGGGATTCAAGGAAATGTAGTTTAGGACTGTAGGTTGGTTGTTGCTGTTAAACTGATATCTATTAGAAATGCATCATAGAATTAGGCGGCTCCCATTCATACGCTTAAAGGAAAATATACAGAGAAATATTTTGCACATAAAATCAACTACTTCCATATATTTTATTAATTCTTGGACACTGAATGGATGATGAACTCCTGCTATAAGCAGGTTGTATTATTCCTTTGGGAAACTGAATTAAAATCTTTTCCTTGATTCCCATTAGCTGGAACCCCCTCAGAGGAGACCTCCCCAGCCGACCCTATGGGTCTGTCCAAGTTGGGTGGACCTGTAGAAAAAGATCGCAGGAACAAGAAGAAGTAAGTGTAGTTTGCTGTGTACAAATAACAGAAATGTTTGAATAACTCTGTATGGTGAAATAGTGGAAGGTAAACTTAAAATTTAATGGAGCGTCTTTGTGAGAGAAGAAAACTCATATTGGATTTCAGCACAGTCTGAGCTTTTCTTTGCTTTAAATCCCAGTGGCCGAGTGCCAACTTATAAATGAAGTTCTCAAACTGTGGGGCTGGGGAGTGGTGAGGGTAGTGGGGTCAGATTTGCCTTGCTTACTTATTAGCACTCCTAGATATTTATTTTATATTTTTTTATACCCACCCATATAACAATGTACAAATATTCAGAATCCTCTTTTGGTTTCAGAAACTCTGTTCTGTACATATGAAAGCAGAACTTTTGTTGGAGCATCAGCTTTTAGTGTATTCAGTTAAAACTGAAGTCTCTCAAATGAGTGTCTGGTCAATTGCACTCATGTTGCAGCACACATTTTCCAATTTCATAGTGTTTGAAGGCCTTCACTTTCAGCACATGGCATCAACAATGACCTTAACATGCTTGATGTACATCAGTTGCAGCTATTGACTCAACCCCCAAAGACAGTGATCCCCAATCAGTGGCTTGTGAGTAACATGTTGTTCACCAACCCCTTGGATGTTGCTTCCAGTGGCCTCAAACAGGTGCTTATTTTTGAATTCCTGGTTTGGAGGCACATTTTGGTTGCATAGAAAAACAGGTGTATTTCCAAAGAAATAGTAGACTCCCAATTCACCTTGGGGCTGCCAAATGGCCAATCACAGTCCTTATTTTGCACCACCAGGAACATTTTTTAGGCTTACATTGCGCCTCAGATCTTTTTAGATGTGAATGTTGCTCACAGGTCAAAAAGGTTGGGGACCCTCACCGTAAGTGATTACAGAGTTCTTTTTCATGTAATTTCTCATGTACTAGCCTGCATCTGGGCAGAAGTTGATAGTGCTTCACTGCCTGTGGTCCAAGTACCCCATTTGTCTTACACTGACCAGTTGGACCAGTATGGAAAAAGTTAATATTAAATGACTCTTTCCTGTGAATATCTAACAGGTCTTGTGTTTTCTGACAAGGACGCATCTGACCTGAAATATATGCATCAGCGCACAGGTGTGAATTGCAGCAATGAGTCACAACAGCACTCGTCATGCCGTCTCTCCTTCCTTTTTCATAACCTGTTGTGAGAAAGCCAGGTGTCCAAAGATCTTAATTGATCATGAGATCCTCCCCCAGTGATAAGCTGACTGGTTCTGCAGCAACACTGAGCTCACACTTCAGCTCACACAATGGATATATTACATTTATTTAGAGAATACTACGACAAATATCACTTGGACTTTTTGGTTGTTGACTCTTTAAGATACAGATTTTTGCCACTCTGATGATGCCTGTAATTAATAATGAAGGACAGAGTTACAGTGCTCACAGTATTCTTTCAAGCTTATGGTCTCATGGGAACCATCATTACAAGTTAATCTTTTTCAGTCACTAGAGCTCAGCCACTTGTATTGCTACTGGCAACTGTGCAAGCTGCTATTTTTGGAACTTAGGAAGGTTCTAAAATCAGTTGTTTTGACTGCCCCTGATGCAGTGTTGGACTGGACCACCAGGAGACCAAGAAAACTCCCGGTTGGCCCAGGTGTCAAAGGGCTTCTTGCTTCTTTGTGTTGATGAACTGCACCTCTCACCTTTCCTATGATACTCATGCCTTAGTGGTGGAGATCCCCCTAGACGGTCGGCACACATCAGTACAATGTAGGTAAATTCTTAAAGGGCAAGGAAAGGCAAAGAAATAAAATCCCATTTTTACTTTCTATAATGAAAAAGAAATCTATCTCCAATATATTTTAATTAAAAAATGTGTGCCGTTTTTATAAGAAACCTGACTGTATTCAATTAAATTCTCCCTTCATTTACTGCTGTGGATAGGAATTGTCAGACAGTCCCTAACTTCTGGCAGGGAAACAATCATACTTATGTACAGCAGGGGGAGACCCTGCCTTATTTACCAGCCATGCAGAACTCAAGCAGCTTTGTTTTTTAATCATTTATGATGATCCCTAAGAAGCCCAGATCACACTGAGCATGTGTATGTAGTCTAGTCTTGCAAAGATGTATAACAAAATTACAAGATGACAGCCCCCTTTAGGCCAACTATGAAAGCATAAATCATTTGTTTGATTAGGCTTGTGGTGCAGTAAGTTCATGTTTATGTTTAGTATACAAAATACAGCATTTCTAGCCTTATTCTATTTTACACTTTCCTTGCCCTTTAAGAGA
The DNA here is from genome assembly GCA_024363595.1 of Xenopus borealis. Classification (NCBI taxonomy): domain Eukaryota; kingdom Metazoa; phylum Chordata; class Amphibia; order Anura; family Pipidae; genus Xenopus; species Xenopus borealis. Next base: position 123,650,952 of record CM044443.1, on the reverse strand, counting down.
GTCACACAGATGCCATAATTGTTGCAAGTGGGGAGCTTACCCTTTTATTGTGACTACCTGTGCATCAACGTTTCAGGATACAAACATTTGTGCTACCACAACATTCAAAGCATATGAGGAACAGATAGTCCCACCCAATTACCCACAATAAAAGGGTTCAGTGCATATCCCAAAGTGAGTTCTGGCACACATAGTCCATATACTGGATATAAAGTCCAAACAATTGCTTGCTTCTACCCATTTGGCCTATTTCATGGCCATTCCCTTTTTATTTATGGGAACAAAGTGGCTTAATAATGGAAGAATACAGTATAGCATGTAGAGAAAACAAACTAGGAGAATAAAGAGGCTGAGTGATAAGGTATGATAGTTTGGAAAGTGGACCCTCAGCCTAAAGTTTTATGGTGGGCCCCTGGCATCCCAGACCAAAACTTCCCTGATGATGTTTCTTATATTTGTCTTACAGGCATGAGCTGCTAGAAGAAGCCTGTCGGCAGGGACTCCCTTTTGCTGCCTGGGATGGTCCCACTGTGGTTTCATGGCTGGAGGTGAGAAGTCATGTTTACTTGAGTTAGTCCTTTCTAACTGCAGTGCCATTAAAAGTCGCTAAACATGTTCTTTGCCTTCTTATCTCTTAGCTGTGGGTAGGAATGCCAGCCTGGTATGTTGCAGCTTGCCGTGCTAATGTGAAAAGTGGAGCTATTATGGCCAACCTTTCTGACACAGAAATCCAGCGGGAGATTGGCATCAGCAACCCCCTCCATCGGCTGAAACTGCGCCTTGCTATCCAGGAGATGGTATCACTCACAAGTCCTTCTGCACCAGCCACCTCACGTACGGTGAGCACTCACAACTCTTCTGTAGGCCATGTAGGAAAGAAGAAGCTAATGGCATGACATAGTTTGTCTATACCATGGTGACTTTCAGCTGTTGTTGCACTAATATCTCTAGCAACAGTCATTGACCGCATATTGTCATTGTTTACATTACTGGTAGGTGTTATTTGTGTTTTGTGCTTTATCCTGATCCTTATTCTATCATGTTTTCTGTCCAGTCGACAAGTAATGTGTGGATGACCCATGAAGAGATGGAGACTCTGACAGCAACCACTAAACCAGTACGTAGATGACTTTTAATTAGGGATGAGCAAATGTTTTCACAATGTTTTGTTGCAGCAATGACACCCATAGACTTGAATGGCATTGCGCATCAAAAAAAAATTACACTCGTCAAAAAAAAATTTGATGCCCATAAACTTTATTTCATTTCGGCAGGTTTTTGGCGAAGCGAAACGGGTGAAATTAGCCCATCCCTACTTTTCATGGGTATTTTAATGGAATAATATATTGGTGTCAAGTATAAGTTACAAATGTGGAGACTCTGACGTTTTGCAAGTAAAGGAGGAGGAAAGCTACTGAAGAAGTTTATTGCCAATAGATTAGCCACAATAGTGCAAGCTATATATTCTGCAGAATGATTTACCATACTTGAGTAAACAGCTCTAGAAGCTCTCTGTTTGTTTAGGATAACAGCTGCCATATTAGCTCGGTGTGACATCACTTATAGCTCTGGGCTCAGATTACAGCAGGGAGAGAGGAGCAAACTGAGCATGCTCAAGCCCTAGCCCTGGAGGTTTAAGATGAAAACAGGAAGTCTGATACAGAAGCCCATGTGTACACAATAGAAGGAAAGAAATTTGATACTTTTGACAGAGGACTCAGAGCAGCTTTACTTTGAGGGTTTACTGGTGTATTTATATAGACCTTTCTGATACAGCTTACTTAATTTTAGCCTTTCCCTCTCCTTTAACGAGTGATTACGCAAGTATAAAAGCCAAACTGTGGCTGCAGACAAAACATTTTTACGTATTAGATAGGAATAACTGGAATATCAATCAGTTGGTTGGTGTTACTTGTCCTTTAAGTACCTTAATTTTCTTTCCTGGGATTTCTCACTGTGTTTTGAATTAGTTTTCCTTTGCTTGTCCTGCTTCTGTGCACATAATCTTACTGCTCATGCTACTAAATGCTCATCTCTGAACCTTTCTTCTTTATCCTTCTTAATTTAACCACTGCCAGGAGACTAAGGAAATCAGCTGGGAACAGGTAGGCTTATCACCAGGGGCACCTTTGAATTATTAGGACAACCTCCAAGAGGTGCTGTATTGTTAATTTTAGCCAAGTTGTTTGGTTCCACCTCAGGCCAGTGTGCTAGTCAGTTCAATGGGTCAATGAAGTTGTTCTTCTTGTGGAATAATTCTTGCTATTTCATGTCACTTTTAAATTCATCTTAAAGGACAAGGAAAGTGTAAAATAGAATAAGGCTAGAATTGCTGTATTTTGTATACTAAACATAAACATGAACTTACTGCACCACAAGCCTAATCAAACACATGATTTATGCTTTCAAAGTTGGCCACAGGGGGCTGTCATCTTGTAACTTTGTTATACATCTTTGTCTGACACTGGCACTGCACATGCTCAGTGTGGTCTGCTTGAGTTCTGCATGGCTGGTAAGTAAGGCAGGGGCTCCCCCTGCTGTTCATAAGTGATTGTTTCCCTGCCAGAAGCACTAAATGAAGGGAGAATTTCACTGCATACAGTCAGGTTTCTTATAAAAACGGTACACATTTTAAAATTAAAGTATATTGGAGATAGATTTCTTTTTCATTAAAGAAAGTAAAAATGGGATTGTATTTCTTTGCCTTTCCTTGCCCTTTAAGGCCCCCTTAATTTGGGACTTTATGTTCATTAGAAATGACCCAGTAGAAGTAAACATAAGCTTTTTATATCTTACTGGATATATAATTTCATGTTATTTTGGTTCCTTGGGCTTCACAACGTGCATGTATGAAATGTTTCTATACTAATGCATTTTTGTGCCCTTTCTTTATCAGATTCTAGCATATGGCGACATGAACCATGAATGGGTGGGCAATGACTGGCTGCCAAGTCTGGGTTTGCCCCAGTACCGCAGCTACTTCATGGAATCTTTGGTTGATGCGAGAATGTTAGATCACTTGAACAAGAAGGAACTGCGAGGACAACTAAAAATGGTGGATAGTTTTCACAGGTATACAAATAGCAAGAGCCCATCATCCAGTTGTCTGGATGTGTTTTTGTCTTCTTTTTTTATAGACTCTGTGGGCAGTTGGTTCATTCATTCTGTTCATAGTCTTTATTCTGTCTTTTTCATTTCAGAGTTAGCCTTCACTATGGTATAATGTGCCTAAAGAGATTGAACTACGACAGGAAGGAGCTGGAGAGGAGGAGAGAGGAGAGTCAGAACCAATTGAAAGTTAAGTGTTTGGACAGTCAGCTGGCTACAAACAGTCAATCAGCCATAAAGACCTACCTTTATTTTGGCTGCTTTGCTTCTGTTGGGTATTCAAGGCATACACAGTTCCCCTTCAACATATCTCTCTACCGTGTCTCTCTTTCTATCCGTCTATGCCTGTTATCCAAGAGTCTTCATCAGTGTCGGACTGGCCCACAGGGATACCAGGAAAACTCCCGGTGGGCCCAGGTGTCAGTGGGCCCTCTCGCTTCTAACAATTTGGCCTATTTCATGTTCATTCCCTATTTCTTTAAGTGGAAAAAGAGGCTTAATAATGGAAGAACAGAGTATAGTAAGTAGATCTAAAAGAATAAGAGAATAAAGAGGTTAAGTGAGGAGAGAAGGAATAATCGTTTGGAAAGTTGGGCCCCTCGTCTAAGGTTTTCTGGTGGGCCCCTGGCATCCCAGTCCGACACTGGTCTTCATATATATTTATGCAGAGTTACCATTGGATGACTGTTCTTTTAGTACCAAGCTGTAGTTATTTAAAGTCTCTAAATTATATATATATATATATATATATATATATATATATATATATATATATATATATATATATATATATATATATATATATATATATATATATATATATGTAGGCAACCTCACTCCAACCTCACTCCAATCTGGATATTTCAATTTTTTGTGGGTGCTGGATCAAATATGTAAATATATATATATTGACCATAGAACGGCACTTCAGACCTTTCAAGTGATAAATTCACATTTTTTGCATTTGTATATTACTGGCTACTTATTTTGGTTCTGTGGATTTATTCATATTAAAAAAAAGAATATATTGGGGCATTTATTTTAAAATCATATTTGTGGAGTCGTCTTACAAAGCACAGATTGGATATCTATCGTAATAAGTCAAATCAACTGGGCTGCATTTTATTTTATTTTTTCTTCGAAGACGTTTCACTAGTCTTCCGACTGGCTTTCTGAATTTTCAATGAACTGTACAAAAATGTTGTGGTTATGTACCCTGAAATCTTTCTCCAATCAGCATAATCTGTTCAATATAACCAGCATGGTGTCAGAGACCTCATGGAGGTAAGATGTTGATTGTATTAGCATGATTGGAGCATTTTATTTGGCAACAATTGAAGTCACCCCTCTTCCCTCTTCCCCCTGCCTCTGTTCAAACTTGGATTTTCCATTTTCAAATATATGGTGGGGTGGCTAGTGAAACGGCTTCAAGGGAAAAAATACAGCAAGTCCAGTTGATTTGACATATTACAATAGATATACCATGACACATAAGGTGGATGTAACAGCTTTTAGAGATGCCTTAATTAGGGTTGCCACCTTTTCTTGAAAAAAATACTGGCCTTCCTATATGTTCCTTCCTACCGGCCTTCCTATATATCTTTTTTTCCTATTAATAACATTGGGATCAACCATCAAAAATACCAGCCATGCTGGCAAAATACCAGCGAGGTGGCAACCCTCCCCTTAATAGAACAGTGAAATGAAGAACATAAGGTACATTGTGCTTCATAAGATAATCATGTGCAATATCACACTCTGCTTCTTATTTCCCCCATGCAGATGTCATGGTTTGGTCCAACGAGCGAGTAATGTGCTGGGTGCAAGCCATAGGACTGAAGGAATATGCCAATAACCTACAGGAAAGCGGTGTACATGGAGCTCTCATAGCATTGGACGATACATTTGATTTTAACGACCTGGCGTTGTTACTACAGATCCCAACACAAAACACACAGGTCAGCTGGGAACGATTGATCGTAAAATACTTAATTAAAGCATAGCAATCTATTTTGTTAATGGGTTTTTATTCATCCAGGTCATCTATTGGTGTTAAGTCTAAAGCAACTGTACTTTGAAAATGGCAGCCAAAATACAATTGCTCTGTGAGACTACAAATGTATTTTTATTGTTACTTTTTATTATTTCTCTTTCTATTCAGACGCTCCAGTCTCACAGTCAAACCACTAGCTGGTTGCTAACGTTTCGGTTGCTTTAATTCAAAATGTCAGAGCTGCTGAACAAAAAAGTTAAATAACTAAACCAAAATAAAGGCACTGTCTATAAAACATACTAAAAGTTAATTCAAAGGTCAACTCCCTTCACTCTTTTGATGATGTGTTGTTTGGTTTCTAGGCTCGACAAGTGCTGGAAAAGGAGTTCAGCAGTTTAATTTCTATGGGGACAGAACGGAGGTTGGACGAGGTAAGCACAATACAAACGGAGAGCGATCAGGTTAATTATTAGATGCAACTCCTTTTAGCATGGCTTATGCAGAAGACAGAACCTACAAAAATGAACAGAGATTTTGTTCTTTGTCTACATTGTGACTGGAGGCAGACAAATGTGTTGGGAGGTTCTTTGATCATGTTTGTTGGGTCAGCACAGTTGTGTAATAGGATGCTACAACTACTGTAGAGTAACATTTCAAACTCACTTTTTTAAATTGGCTAAAGCCCTTTGTACTCAGACTTCCACCCTGTTGGGAGTTTCATCTCACGGTCTCTAATGATGTCTCTTTAAAGGACAGTGCCAAGACTTTCAGTCGCTCTCCATCCTGGAGGAAGATGTTCCGCGAGAAAGACCTGAGAGGAGTCAGTCCTGATTCTGCGGAAATGCTGCCGCCAAACTTCCGTACAGCGGCTGTCTCCTCCATTGCCTCACCTGGCGTACAGCTCCGCAAGATGCAGTCTGAAGGTAGGAAACAGCCTGGAGACGCTCCAAACAGGAAAAGTGACTCCGATTTTCTGTAACACATTAGTTTGCATGTATGCCTTACTATTTATGGACATGCCATGTTCACGATTAAAGCCCACTGTGCTGTAAGTTCTGAAGTCATGGTTACGCTGCTTTATCATTAGCGTTCAGAGAAATATATGGCAAGCCACATAGTACAGAATCACTGCTCTCACTACCCATGCTCATGGGAGTGATAGAAAGGTGAGACACTTTTTATACTTCTCTACCATCTCATAAAGTTGAAAAAAATAAACCAGGGGTGTAACTATAGTGGAAGCAGACCCTGCAGCTGCAGGTGGGCCAAGGAGTTATAGGGGCCCCATGATGCCATAATTTATATACAGTGTAAATAAATATCGGTAAATCAGGCGAGCCTCTAGACATTTTGGGGACCTGAAAAATTATTTTTTGTAGGGCCTCGTAATATCTAGTTACACCACTGAAAGAAACATTAATTTATGGATGTGCTTCTGCTCTATGTATATAGTTGAGAAAAACGATATGTGCCCTTCACATTGAACATTTTGCTCAAATAATTTCAACTTCTACCTGATTAAAATGAAAAAGGACTCTCTAAATCAGTTTCCAGCTGGCCCGTGGATCAAGATGGTGCTATGAGTATTTATTTATAAATGAAGAGCATACCCTCAATAAGCCCTTCTTCTACTGTGTAAACAATCCCACTATATGATCGTGACATTGTTTGACAATATTCAGTGAACAATTATTAATTTAAAAAAATGTCATGTTCTGTGCTTTTAGGGAGTACTTCCACCAGCCCACGTGCAGACAATGTCTCAGTCAGAACCTATTCTTGTTAATGCCGTGCTGACACGGTAAGTACAGAATAATAATAAGATGGGGGGGGGGGCAAAAGAGTTGTGACTTTAAGAGGCATTAGCATATATTGGGGCTCATTTATCAACACTGTGTTGATAAATGACCCCCATTGTGTTTTCTCTAATGGGATATCTGGCATTTCATTGGCTCTTTCTCTTTCCCAAACACTTCAGGTATCATCATTGGGGCAATAAGGTCACTGAGGGCACTTTTTGTCATATGATCACTACGCCAGAGGAGCTTGACCAATAAGATTTTTTTTTCCCTCAACAATGACACTATTTGCTCAAGTGGATGCTGCTGGTTGTTATGTTGTAGGGATGCTGGAGGAATGAGAAAGTTGGGTAAAACCATGTACATTGCTACAAATAGGCCCTCCAGCTTACGGCCCTCTCTACATGAACCCTGGATGCTACTTGTTCTAGCTAAGGAACAAGCTGAGCATGAAAGGAACATCCATCTACTCTTCATTGCTTACCTTCTCCAGGACTGTCACAACAAGAGGCGGCACTTTGTAGACCCTTTCAGCGAGGGTTTAATGGTCAAAACCATTAGAAGAAGGAAATATGATCAAAGTATAACACATTTTATGTTTTGTTATCTGCTTGGGTTGCTGTTGAGCTATGCAGATGGCAGCCACTCTAGGGCCTCAAAGATTTTTCACTGCAGATAACGTACAAAGCCATGTTGCAACCAGTCCAGGAGATGTGACGTTGGAGTCCATTTAAGATAATGGAGAGAGGCCCTGTTCCATGTCATCCGGAGAGGATAAACCTGGTTCACTTGGGACTTTTTACTTGGTAACATCAGCTGTCCAAATGAAGGATGCACTACATATCGTTTAGTCAAGTCCCTTGTGAATGAATACAATGCTTTGATATCTTCTTATAGCCACAATGCCATAATGGGGTGGCAGGGGTATAATGTTACCACCAAATACTGTTATTTATTATTATTTATTCTTTATATTCAGTTCACTGCCAGTCTAAGCAGCAAGGCAAAAGCAATGCTCGCACAGCCATCTACTGAAGACATTGCGATTAAGAAGGAGCTTGTGAAGCAGGTCAATGGAAGAACTCATCAGAACCAAGCAGGGTTATAGCGTCCCCGCAATCGGGCTTTTGGTCAGATGTTTTACAGTTTCTTGTTTACAGATGATAAAAAAAGGGGTCGGTTACATGGAGTGTTAAGTCTTGTGTGATAGCTTGTGAGTCTGTAAGTGCTCAATGTCTCTGCAATGGTGAGAATTCTTTGTGTAAAGCTAACACTCATTCTCTGTGCCATTCTCTAAAGAGGGTCCATATAGTCCAAAAAATGCCCCAAATTAGCAGTGTAGGCAGTACCTCAGCTGGGTCACTTTGGAAGAGCATAAATGCCTTAAATAATTAGTATTTATTTTTATCAGTAGGGCCCTCTAGGATGCAAAATAATAATTAAAATAGTCTGCTTGTGTACCCAGCTGGGTAAAAACGTGGACTCTGTTTACATATGTTCTTTAAATCAGAATAATAGTAACACCTGCCAGTTGTACTTCTCCATGTTTCATTTAGCGAGAGCTGAGACTCACTTTTACAGCTATCATCTCCAGTAGTAGAGGCACGCCTGGTTTTATAGCCAGGCAAATTGGGCATTTTCATAGGCCAGACATGTTAAGTGAAAACTGCATATTTCTTCATGTTTCTGCCGTATATGTAATGGATGTCCAAGGGAAGTTTGGCAGCAGCTTTTGAACTCAAGCTGCCAGCATCCCACTGACGGCCAAAAGCTACCAAATGGGCTTCTGGGTATTTTACTTCAATATCTGTAGAGTTGGCATCCATATTTTGGGTTCACAACGCTTCTTCTTTAGCTCTGCTCTTGGCTGTCAGCAATGATGTTCAGGAAGAATAGGCCTCAGCCTTAGTCTGAATTTGTGTGCCATGGCCGTGCCAAAACCATGTGGAAGATCTACCTGCTTGTCAAGAATTTTAAAGGGTTAGAGTTATGGGATTAGAGGGCATTTTAGAACACAACTGTGACTAACAAAGAAGAAACTAACAAGATCAAAATTTAGCATTAGACACTTTTTTTTCTGCAACCTTTTATGAAAAAAAAAATGGTTATCCTCGAAATACCTTATAGCTTCTTGAAGTCTATAGTATAAAGAAGAGTATTAGGAGGCTACTCTGGTACATTACTGTATACTCAACTACATTAACAAAATTGAGAGTTGACTAGAAGATTTATGTTGCTAGGAAGTGCCTTGCTGACCCATGAAATGTACTGGGAAACCCTCAACTTGTGTGTTTCCATGCTTGTTGCACCTTCCGGCTAGTTATTGCAATAAATTCTCGGCTCGCTAAATATCATCCCTTTATCTTGTGCGCTTGGCTGAAGTGTGCAATGCAAAACTATTGTTCCTGAGTCTGCCCAGATGGAAACTAAAACAATCCATGCAAGGGGGGGCCACACATTGACAGATTTTTGCTGCTTCAGCATCTTTTGATCTGTTGGATGGGTTATAGAGTGAATTCAACTGTGTCCCCAACAGTGGCGTAACTACCAGGGGAGCAGGGGGTGCAATTGCACCAGGGCCCACTCCCTCTTGGGGCCCACCGGAAAGGCTAGGAGAACTCCAATGTGCAATTCATAGGTGGAGAGCCCGATAAGGGGGCCCAGGTGCCAATCCTGAACCAAGGCCCAGCAGCGAGTAGTTACGCCAATAACAAGGCCATAGATGTACTAGTCTGAAGGGCATCTATGGACTCTTCTGTTTGTATGGCAATATATACAAACAACAAGCTCTTCTCATTTATGGCCAGCTTTACTGTACTGAAATGTCCAATAACCATTGTCCTAATAGATTTGCTGTTGGTTGTTTCTGGAACTGGGGCTATGAGCCTAAAGCATCCCAAGCCATATTATGAGCATAGTTGGCTCACTGATTCTGATTGATACACTTCTACATAGGCTATATTCCACAATATGGTTCTGTAGGTCATTGGGTTTTTGGTAGGTAAGGGGCTATAACATCATTGGTAAAGTCTTCGTAAGGTTTACCATGATAGGCTGTTGGCATTGGCACACATAGAGTAGTATTGTTTCAATTAAGATAAGTAATTAAGCCCATTGAGCCACAAAGTGTTTAAAAATGGTGCCTGGAGAGCTACTGTATATTGCAGAAGATCCACCACTGTGATATTCTACAAAATTCCCCCTTTCGGGTATATACTCACAAGATTTCTTAGATTTTGATGCATATAGTAATGTTAGTTCTTCGCCTTATAAGTTTCCTCCAGTCATCCACCAGGATCGCCAGATCATAAAGCACGTAGTACCCAAAGCAAATTAAAAGTCTGGACTTTTCTGGGACCAGGAAGGCTTCTCCTGTTGAGTCTGTGATCGGTGAATAAATCAAACTGCTCCAATATCCAACGCGTTTCGCAGTCTCCCTTGACCGCTTCCTCAGGGCTCTATGGGCTTCATTACTTACGTCTTAATTGAAACAACACTACTCTATGTGTGTGCGCTTCCTTTTGCATTCTATTTTTAGATTTCCTGTGTCAGTTAACCTGGTGTGAATGGTGATATTCAAGGAAGCAGCCCCCCCCTTTTTTTTTTTGCTAATAGTGGAGTGGCGCAGTATTGGTATAAAATAATTATACCTCTTTCTATCTAATCTTCTATTACATGTCTGCCATAGGCAATAGATTTTCCCTGCGGACTGCAGTTCTCACAAGGGTAGTGTCTCAACTCCTTTGCTTTCCAGGCTGCAGCTACAGTAAATATTGTTTAAGCTTGTGTTGCTGCTTTTTATTTCAGCAGCCTTTGAAGCATGCGGTTCTGCAGACCCAAATGTTAGAAAGTCTCCCCCCCTCTATATCACTAGGAAAGAGGAAAGTCCCTTTATCCCCATTCCCTGCTTGTGTACCCCATGCCAGCACTTCATATGAGAATCAGCAGTCAAAGGCGAATCTGCGCCCTCTCAGCATCCTATTTGATAAGCTCAGATGTGAAGCCATACAAATATATTTATTTTAATTTAAATGTGGATATACATGCTTTTTATATCATTTTCTTTACAGTACATGTTGTTGTATGGGTTTCTTGTACACGGAATGTTAATATTAAATTTTTTTTTTTTAATCAGATGATGATACAGGGAGAAACCTCTCTGGCAGAGAAAGGGTTAAAAAAAATAACGAATTTAATTTGCACTAAATTGTATGTAAAGCTGCCCCTTCATGCCTGGGGATGGCAGTAAACTGTTGGCGACAAAACAGACACTTCAGTATAGTCCTTCAGCCATGGACTGTGCAATCCCTACAGGGGATAAGTTGTGTCATAAGAGCTAATATTCATTGGCTGGAATTTATATAAGCAGTGATGTTGATTCCTTAGCTCTTCCTTTTCTATGGAATTTAAAGTTCCTTGCATCTGTAGTACAGCTATGGCATCTTTTATCTGGAAAACCCGTTATCCAGAAGGCTCAGAATTTCCCCTCATAAGCTCCATTGTAATCAAATAATTAAAGTTTTTGAAGACGATTCCCTTTTTCTCTGTTATAATAAAACAGTGCCTCACCCCAACTAAGATATAATTCAGTTAACTATTCGTATGATGTAGAGTGTGATATTCTGAGATGATTTGCAATTGTACACAAAAAATTAATAGAGAGGAGCCCAATAGAAAAAAGTGTTCACTAGACCTCACCGCAGGTTTGAAAAATAATAAGTGAATATAACCAAAACCGTGACTCAAACGAAAAATGCTGCAACTGTCGCAGCCCTCCGCTGATCACCAGCAAACCAGTTCAGTGGGTCATTGGTGTATTAGTAACCGTATTAAGTTAAAACTTAACTTTTAATAACTTCATCACTAAAAACAATTAGCGCTCGCTGTAGACATACAAACCGCCATAATAATTTAAAGGCAGTACAGGACCAATGTCCCTAAAAAACAATAAGTTAAAAGCTGCTAATGGTGGAACAGATGGGGCTGCATGTAAATTAAATCAGATGTGAGTAACACAGTGTCCGTCGTCCGGTCAATCAACATCCCTGTTACCACCCTTATAAGTCAAAATAACCGTCCACCTATGCCGCCCAACGCGTTTCGCCAGCTATCGTGGCTTCCTCAGGGGCATAAGTCTTATGCCCCTGAGGAAGCCACGATAGCTGGCGAAACGCGTTGGGCGGCATAGGTGGACGGTTATTTTGACTTATAAGGGTGGTAACAGGGATGTTGATTGACCGGACGACGGACACTGTGTTACTCACATCTGATTTAATTTACATGCAGCCCCATCTGTTCCACCATTAGCAGCTTTTAACTTATTGTTTTTTAGGGACATTGGTCCTGTACTGCCGTTAAATTATTATGGCGGTTTGTATGTCTACAGCGAGCGCTAATTGTTTTTAGTGATGAAGTTATTAAAAGTTAAGTTTTAACTTAATACGGTTACTAATACACCAATGACCCACTGAACTGGTTTGCTGGTGATCAGCGGAGGGCTGCGACAGTTTCAGCATTTTTCGTTTGAGTCACGGTTTTGGTTATATTCACTTATGATTTGCAATTGGTTTTAATTGTTTATCATTTGTGCGTTATGAGTTATTTAGGTTTTTATCCAGCAGCTCTCCAGTTTGCAGTATCGGCAGTCTGGTTGCTAGGGTTCAAATTACATTAGTAACCATGCATTGATTTGAATTATGGTGGACTTACACGGGCAGATAAAACTGCCGATATCTGCCATGATATCGATCAGGAAGGTTTAATTTTTCCACCAAATGACCCGTCGAAGCCCATTCCTCCTCCTAATCCAATAGTTCGGCCTCGGCCCATTCGGATTACTCTGATAAAGCTCTCACATTAGTGGGCACATCGGGGAAAGATCAGCTCGTTTTACGATGTTGCCAAATGAGCGGATCTTATAGTGTACGGCCAGCTTAAGAGACTGGAATATGAGCATGAATATAAAAATGAGTAATAAAAAGTAGCAATAACAATAAATCCGTAGCCTTGTTTGAAAGCTGGAAAAAATCAAGAGAAAAAGGCAAATAATAAAAAAAAAACTATAAAAAATAAATAATGACGACCAACTGAAAAGTTTCTTAGATCTGACCATTCTATAAAATACTAAAAGTTAACTGAAAGTTGAACCACCCCTTTAAGCCTTATTGGAAGCAAAACAATCCTATTGGGCTTAGTTCATTATTATTGTTATATAATTATTTTTTAGTTGACTTAAAGGGATACTTTAATGGGAAACATATAAAAAAAATCAGTTAATAGTGCTGCTCCAGTAGAATTCTGCACTGAAATCCATTTCTCAAAAGAGCAAACAGATTTTTTTATATTCAGTTTTGAAATCTGACATGGGGCTAGCCATTTTGTCAATTTCCCAGCTGCCCCTGGTCATGTGACTTGTGCCAGCACTTTAGGAGGGAACTGCTTTCTGGCAGGCTGTTATTTCTTCTACTTAATGTAACTGAATCAGTCTCAGTGGACCTGGATTTTACTATTGAGTGCTGTTCTTAGATCTACCAGGCAGCTGTTATCTTGTGTTAGGGAGCTGTTATCTGGTTACCTTCCCATTGTTCTGTTGTTAGGCTGCTGGGGGTGGAAAGGGATGGGATGAAATCACTCCAACTTGCAGTACAGCAGTAAAGAGTGACTGAAGTTTATCAGTAGTGATGGGCGAATAAATCCGCGAAACGGCAGCAAAAATTCTCCAGCGTGCAAACAAGTCGCGCACCGAAAATGACGCATCAAAAACGACGCAACGCAAATGACGTGATGCACGTCAAACTCGACGCGCAGCGCATCAAAAACATGCCAATTTTCACCAAATTCAGCAAAACGGGATAGATTCGCCCATCACTATTTATCACAGCACATGTCACATGATGGGGGGCAGCTGGTAAACTGACAATATGCCTAGCCCCATGTCAAAATTTCAAAATGAAATATAAAAAAAAAATTCTTTGCTCTTTTGAGAAATGGATTTCAGTGCAGAAGTCTACTGGAGCAGCACTATTAACTGATGCATTTTGAAAAAAACATGTTTTCCCATGACAGTATCCCTTTAACTTTTGGATTTGGTGTAGACAGTGATAGTCTGAGACAATTTGCATTTGGTCTTTTTTTTATTTTTTTGAGTTATTTAGATTATGTTCATGCTTGGGCTCCCCTAGTAGTGTAGCCGCCTGTTTGGTTTTAACCCGAACAGTTTGGTTTTTCTAAAGCCTGTTCGGGTCTCAACTTTCTGTTCAGTTTTCATCCTTGTGAAACCCAAACAATAATCTGGCCAATAAATGAAAAAACATTGCAATACTAGGATACTCCTCTCAGCAAGGCTTAGCTATCAAATGCATTTCATTTCTTATCATTACAGAAATAAACAAAAAAAAAAGCAAATCAATAAAAAAAATAAGAAATTGCTACATTTCAGAGCTTTCTGGATAATTTATTTCTGTATAATAGATCTCATACCTGTAAATGCTTACCCTTCAGGCAGTATATAGCTAGAGATGGTGGATAACTGGACATGAAAACGTTCTGTCCATTCAAAACTTACTTTCTGTTTTAAAATATAAATAAAACTGGACAGAATTTCAGCCAATTGCATTGCAAGTTAAGCAATAACCCTGCCTGACATCATAACTCTGTTGGCATCATTGTGCCTGCCTCTGATGTCATCACTCCTACCTAGGGTTGCCACCTTTTCTTAAAAAAAAAATACCGGCCTTCCTATATATCTAGCTTTTTTTCCTATTAATAACATTGGGATCAGCCATCAAAAATACCGGTCAGGCCGGTAAAAAAACGGCCAGGTGGCAACCCTACGCCTACCCCAATATCACTGCCCCACCCCCAATGATACCTGCCCAGGTATCATTAGCCCCTGGTAAAGGTAGGCAACCCTAGGCCCACTGGGTCCTAGTGCCTTGCGTGAGCACTGGGGTTTAAGTGTACAAGAGTTCTCATCCCCAGTGCTCCTTAGGTTGCAGCTGGGTGCCATGCCACCCCTAAAAACTTGGCACCCTAGGCCCTGTCCTTTTTGATGTCACCATAAATCCGGGGCCTATTTGTTTAGCAGTATTCCATTTTGGAATTTCAGAAGCTATCTGGTTCCCTGGGGTGATAATTTACCCTAACAACCAGGCAGTGGCTTGAATGAGGGACTGGAATGAGGCAAAGGGGGAAGATAAGTATAAAGCAACGTAGAAATAAAAATCAACATTGTAGCATCACAGACCAATATTTTTTTGACTGCTGGGATCAGGGACCCCCATTTGAGAGCTGTAAAGAGGCAGAAGAAAAAAGCAATAAAGCAGAAACTATAAGGAATGTGAAAAAATTAATACTGTTTGAAAAGTTTCGTACCACTGACGCTGCAGAAACTCAACTTGATCGTATTATTGGAAGAAAACCCCCAACTTTATCAGATTATCCAGCACCGATCACTATGTCAAGAAACAACGTCAGCAACATCTGCCACTGACTTCTACATGACCTACAGGTTTGAGATGGAATATTTTTGGATCCGGATTTTTAGCAGCTCTCGGACCAGATAAATTCAAGGTTTAATAATTGGACCCCTAAAGTCTGATGCTGGGTCTGACCAACATTGGAATGGTAGCTCAGCAACAAGGGTTCCCTGGGATTCTAAAGGCCTCCTGTTGTTTCATACAGCACGGAAAAGCCAGCTATTTACTGTACATACCAATGATATTGTACAAAACATGACATTTTTGGTACGTGTATGTTGAATGGACAATCCTGACCAACATTGATGTACCATGGATAGTGGTTGGTACTTTCATTGGGCAGCTTGGGTCACCACTTCTTTCATGGATTAAGAAGAGGAGCCAAAGTTCCCATTCTCTTCTAGACACGCATGTCCCCATGTATGGTCTCCATCAGTTGGACACTGAACAGGATCAGTTAGAGTATGACCCACACTTAGACAGGAACCCGTGGCCAGTAAATATCCTTGGCCATTGTTACATATTTTTACATTTCAACAGCCCAGTCACTTCGTTGGGTTACTGCTTTAGAAGGTGTCACTTCGTTGGGTTACTGCTTTAGAAGGTGTCACTTCGTTGGGTTACTGCTTTAAATGGTTTTGTTTTATCACCCCCCTGGCTTTTTTTTTTTTAATCATTTTCTACTAAACTCGCTCCCTAAAGTTTGAAGAACAAACATTTGCAAAGTGAGCCTGTTTTGATAAAACCTAGAGGGAGGCACATGAATAATATACACAGGACAGGAAATCTGATGAACTGGTAGAGAAAATGTGCTTATATAATGAAATACAGGTATGGGACCCGTTTTCTGGAAAGCCATTACTCAGAAAGCACCAAATTACGGAGTGGCCATCTCCAGGGATGGGCAAATTTATTAGCCAGGACTGAATTTGCGGTGAATTCCGGCAGAAACGCGAATCACCAGTGAAAATTCGCCGGTGTCAAAAAAATCGGACGCTGGTACATTGGACGCCTGCGCCGTTATGTGAATTTTGCAGGAAAATCACAAATTTTTCTGCAAAGCGAAACGGGACAAACACGCCCATCACTAGCCGTGTCCCATTGACTCCATTTTATCCAAAGAATCCTAATTTTTAAAAATTATTCCCTTTTTCTGTGTAATAATAAAACAGTACCTTGTACTTGATCCCAACTAAGATATAATTAATCCTTATTGGAAGCAAAACCAGCCTGTTGGGTTTATTTAATATTGACATGATTTTCTAGTAGACTTAAGGTATGGAGATCCCAAGATCTGTTATCTGGAAACCCCAGGTCCTGAGCATTCTGGATAACACAGTCCCATACCAGTATTCCATTAAACATCTAATTGTTGTGATGAGTTTATCACAACAAGACAACTTCTAAATAGCTCATAGCCAACAAGAGCTGATTGGTATTCCCAATAAAAGAAAGACTGCTGCCATGAGCTGGTGAGGCCCAGGTATAATAAGAAATATATATATATATATATATATATATATATATATACAACAAACAAGAAAAAGTTGTGCTCACCACTAAATTTTAAAACCATTAGGCGGGGGTGCAATGAGGCTGTGACCACAAAATACATATAGACAAATACAAGATCCTCTGCACTCAACCCATTATCAATATATTTAAGACATTGAGACATTTTGTGCATACAGCTACTAAAAAATGCCTTACCCTTTAAACAACAGGGATTGTTTGTCCATATATTGCAATATATTTAAGCTGGCCAACTACGTCAAAGTCATATATATATATATATATATATATATACATACATACATTGCAATCTATATTTGTGAAGATTCTCATTCATCCAGGTCATGGTTAGTGATGGGCGAATTTATTCGCCAGGGGCGAATTCGCGGCGAATTCCCGCAATTTGCCGCTGGCGAATAAATTCGCGAAACTGCCAAAAAAAATTCGCCCAAAAAAATTTGCCACGCAAAAACGCGACGCGCGTCAAAAACGACGAGACGCGACTCGTTTCGCGAATCGGCGAAAAATTCGCGAATTTCTCGGCGAAGTGAAATGCGCTCGTTTCGCCCATCACTAGTCATGGTATATCTGTAGAAATAAGTCTAATCAAATGGACTTGCTGTTTTTTTTCTGAATTCAATTGGATGACTGGTGGAATGTCTTCAAAGGCAAAAAAACAGCAAGTCCAGTTGATTTGACTTATTTCTACAGATATGAAGCAGTGACAGAACTACCAGGGGGGCAGGGGGTGCGATTGGGCAAGGGCACGCACCCCTTTGTGGCCCCCCGGCAGCCTCCTGTACCTCTTCCTCTGTAGTTACGCCCCTGTTAAAATAAAGATGATTGAGCCCATCTCTGAGGCTCCCTAAATCTATAGGTGGGCGTTATACAGGCCTGGGTTGCCAATCTGTGGTTCTGGCAAATATCAGCTGGGCTGCTGTAAGATGCCATAGAAAAATCACATTATAGTGGGCTGGTGGGGGATGTTTGGGCCTCTGTGTAGTTGAAATGCCAGGGCCTGTTTTGAATCCCAGTCCAGGCCTGGTGGGTAACCCGTATAGGTAGATATGGGGGTCCTATACATATAGATGTGCCAGGGGTCATGGCTGACATTAAAGGGGTTGTTCACCTTGGAGTTACCTTTTAGTATAATGTAGAGAGTGATATTCTGAGACAATTTGAAATTGGTTTTCATTTTTTATTGTTTGTGGTTTTATAGTTATTTAGCTTTTTATTCAGCAATTTGGTTTCTAGGGTACAAATTACCCTAGCAACCCTGCATTGATTTGAATAAGAGACTGAAATATGAAAAGGAGAGGAGCTGAATAGAATGGTAAGTAATAAAAAGTGGCAATAACAATACATTTGTAGCCTTACAGAGCATTTGTTTTTAGATGGGGTCAGTGACCCCCATTTGAAAGCTGCAAAGAATCAGAAGAAAATTGCAGATCATTAAAAAACTATGAAAAATAAATAATGAAGACCAATTGAAAAGTTTCTTAGAATTGGCCCTTTTACAATATACTAAAAGTTAACTTGAAGGTGAACCACCCCTTTAATATTGACACTTTTATATACTTTTAGTCTACAATCCTAATATCTAACGGTCCTGGCATGAAGTGGGCACCTTTCTCCATACGCCTCATTCTGCCAAATCACTTGCGGCACGGAGCAAGATTTCTAGCGAGCAGGTTTCTTTCATTTGTATATGAAGCATCCGTGTGTATAAAGGAATCTGTGCTGTAATGCCTTACATTGGTAACTTGTCTGTCCGTCAGTCTCATCACTATCCCGTGCTACTGGTCTGAATGTGTGTGTGTGAGTATATATACTGTATATGGATGTATGTGTATATATAGACTCACGTCCATGGATAATATCCCAGGTTCTTCATGGATTCAAAGCTGTGGTGTAACTAGATGTTACTGGGCCCCATACCTCCCTACATTCTTGAAACAGAAAGAGGGACAAAAAGATTTGCCGTGTGGAGCATGGCGAAAATTTTTGGGCCACGTCCCTTTTTTTGCGGCCACACCCCCTAATTAACCTTCCCATTTTACAAAACTTGGCAGATTATGAAAGTTTGAGCACATTTCTGTCATTTTTATGTTTTATTAAAGTTTTACTAAGGTGTATTGCCCTTTAAGCAGGGCGGCTCCAGCCATGAAGCAAGGTGAGAACCGGCACGCAGCGGCCAGTTACCAGGGGCGGCAAAAAGCCGCCTCTGGTAACTTTAAGAGCTGAATTTCCATTTTTTAAAATGGTAATTTGGCTCTTCTAGTGCAGCGATGCAGCCCCTCCTCCACCCGCTCCGACGCTAAAAGTTAAATGGCGGAGCAGGAGGGGGGCAGCAGCCCCTGAAACGCCCCTGCCTTTAAGCTGTGAGTCTAACTTCTTATCTAAAACTGTTACAAATGTATCTTAAGTATCTATCCTGGGCTCTCTGCCAAGAGCCGGTTCATTTTAATAACATTGTATCTTTTTCTGGCTGTTCATTGCAGAGAAATCAGGACTTTCCAGTATGAATGATGGACTGCGGGACTGCTCCTCTAAAAATGGGACAGTTGGGAGGTATGCTGGGCCCCACAGCAAATTATTTTTCAGCCCCTCAAAATGTTTAGAGGTTGACTTGTTTTACCAATATTTATTGAAACTCTATATGAATTAGGGCCTCAGGGGGCCCCTATACCTCCTAGGCCCCCCTGCAGCCACAGGGTCTACTTCCTCTGTAGTTACGCCCCTGATTCAATGGCAGCGTTCGTTTATCCTAACATGACACTGGGAAGAAGAGATATATATAGTGAATAAAGTACCCCCTCTTGTAAATTATAAGGATATTATTAGTTACTGAGGAGTTTAATGCCCATATAAAAACACAAGGCCAAAGGTGACTTCTAAAATCCTCATCCTCAACTGGGGGTACTTTATTTATTATAATACAAGTTTCAGTGAGTCATGTGACAGAAATGACATCAGAACTCAACTCACCGTTTATGACTGATGACATCACCGTTTATAAGGATATAACTTACAAGAAATTCACGGCTTTTGTGTATTATTTATATATAAATGTTTCTGTTCTTATTTGCCTATGGCAGATGGATTAGGGGAATATTGGTGAACATTAGCTCAAATTGGGCCTTTAATTGTCACCGAGTAAAGAGACTGAAGCGAGATGTTCAGAATATCGTCCATTCTCATAGTCGCGTCAAATACCTCCTCTTCTTCTGCTGCTGCCGCTTTCACGGTTTATTTTGGCCACTGCGCAATAAGGGCCCTAGGGTAGGGTGCAAGTGTTTTGTATGGGTGCTGCCTTCCCGCGTCCCTCCTTCCCACCCCCGAGATACAGCCATTGCGTGCGTCAGCACTGATACAGACCATACACAGAAGAAGCGTCTATTCTGACAGTCCTTTTAGGGGGTTTTTTTTTCTCCCGTGGAATTTTCACCCCGTTCCGCAGGGCTGGGGGTGCCGCCAATTGTATGATAAACGCTGTATTTATATGTATATCTCATGTCGTGTTGATATGTGTAAATCAACTTGGAATGTTTCCCCCCCCCGACCTTTTTTTTTTTTTGTGCATGACATAAAATATTTCTTAAAAAAACCTTTTAAAAAAAAAACCCTGTTGCAAGGTGAGATTGTGGCAAAAAAAAAAAATGTTGGTTTTTATTTTTGTGGGGCGGAGGCGGGATGGGTTTTTTTTTTTCTTTGTTCGTTTACTTCTTTTTTTGTACTTTTTGCTTTGTTTTCCCCGAATCTTGCAATGGGAAAAAAAAAAGAAAAAAAAAAAAAAGAAATGATCAGGCTCTGTATGAATGATGTGCTGAAAAATGTTTAAAAAATTGTGACAAATTTACTCTGTGTTTTGGTGTTATTTTATTTAGAAATATTTAGCATGCCCCCGAGCCAAACGAGCATATGACATTATCCACACGACATTAAAGGGACACTAACCCTAACTATAAAGCTGTCCCACTGCTCCCCTAGTTCTTCCAAAAACATCAATTGGAAACCAATTCACCAATGAGAATTCAACTGACCAAAAACGTAATTACAGATGCAAGAGGATCGACCAGTGAGAATGCTGATTCCCAGCACTATGTCATCCATCTTGCTCTTATCTTACATACAGAGATTATTGCGCCATCTTGGGGTCTTTATATTACACTGGAATCAGACATGGGGATAAAGGACAGACTTGTTCAGTGCTGGGAAACTGTTCTTAAAGGACAAGGAAAGTGTAAAATAGAATAAGGCTAGAATTGCTGTATTTTGTATACTAAACATAAACATGAACTTACTGCACCACAAGCCTAATCAAACAAATGATTTATGCTTTCAAAGTTGGCCACAGGGGGCTGTCATCTTGTAACTTTGTTATACATCTTTGTCTGACACTGGCACTGCACATGCTCAGTGTGGTCTGCTTGAGTTCTGCATGGCTGGTAAGTAAGGCAGGGGCTCCCCCTGCTGTTCATAAGTGATTGTTTCCCTGCCAGAAGCACTAAATGAAGGGAGAATTTCACTGCATACAGTCAGGTTTTTTATAAAAACGGTACACATTTTAAAATTAAAGTATATTGGAGATAGATTTCTTTTTCATTAAAGAAAGTAAAAAAAGTGAAAAGTCATATTTATACAGATCAGCTGGGATTCTCATTGGACGATTATTTTGCATTTTAATGCAGCCGTCGGCCCTGGAGAGCTGGGGCAATATTACTTTAAAGGGATACTGTCACGGGAAAAAAAAATTTTTTTTTCAAAATGCATCAGTTAATAGTGTTGCTCCAGCAGAATTCTGCACTGAAATCCATTCCTCAAAAGAGCAAACAGATTTTTTTTATATTTCATTTTGAAATCTGACATGGGGCTAGACGTATTGTCAATTTCCCAGCTGCCCCCAGTCATGTGACTTGTGCTCTGATAAACTTCAATCACTCTTTACTGCTGTATCGCAAGTTGGAGTGATATCACCCCCTCCCTTTCCACCCCAGAAAAATGAGAAGGTAACCAGATAACAGCTCCCTAACACAAGATAACAGCTGCCTGGTAGATCTATGAACAGCACTCAATAGTAAAAACTCATGTCCCACCATGACTACTTCAGTTACATTGAGAAGGAAAAACAACAGCCTGCCAGAAAGCAGTTCCCTCCTAAAGTGCTGGCACAAGTCACATGACCAGGGGCAGTTGGGAAATTGACAAAATGTCTAGCCCCATGTCAGATTTCAAAACTGAATATAAAAAAATCTGTTTGCTCTTTTGAGAAATGGATTTCAGTGCAGAAGTCTACTGGAGCAGCACTATTAACTGATGCGTTTTGAAAAAAACATGTTTTCTCATGACATTATAGAAACCAGGAGAACAAAGAAGCACCCCATCTCTCACCTTCATTTGCCAAGCCCCCCATTTTGGGAGCCTACGGTGTAGGGGATCTGTGTCCCTACACAAGTAATAGAGAAGGTATTTCTAGTCCAGTACAAGTACTAGGGGGTCACTGAAGAGAAGATGAAGAAGAAGAGTCTGTATCTCATTTGCATTCAGCATTTATTTATAAGACTCACAAACACCTCAATAAAATAGAGACTAAGACATTTTTTTTAATAAAGTGCAAAAATAGGGTCTTTTTCATTGTTACATAAGAACAAATGAGTCAACTACCAACCAGAGCAAAAACAAAATCAAATAAATTATGCCTTACAATAAATCCAAAACAAAAACCTGCGTATTGCACCTGCATTAGGAATGAGGGGGGGGGGGGGGGGGGGGTGGAACCAATCAGAAGGCAGGCTGGAAAAACAAAAACAACCTTATTGGCAGATGTTTCTAAAGGAACTGCAAGTTGCAGAACTGGGGACGGCCAGCAGGGGGCACAGCTTTTCCTGCACAATTAACTGCTGCTCGGGTTGAATTCTGACTCCCATTGCTGCAGTTTGGGTGCTTGCTAAATACTAATGTCCCTGCGATACTGTGCCCTAGATCAGCGACCAAACCTGAATCCTGTAAAGCTGTCATTTGCCTGTCTATGCACAACCCCTTGTTGCTATGGTTGTACATTTATATATCAACCTATCTTTATATGTAGCATCAGACTCACTAACACTGTATTGTTTGCAATTATTCATATTCCCTGAAAGCAAAGGAAAAGTCTTCCCATGCAGTGCAATTACAACTTAAATAACATTAACCACAATAAGTAAAAAAAATTAAAATGGCAGAAATAATAACAATAATAATACAAATTAAATTAAAGGAAATAATAATAATAATACAAATTAAATTAATGGAAATAATAATAATAATAATACAATAAATAAACAGAATGAAATAAATTAACAATAATCAACTGGTTTATCTCTGTTGGTCGTCATTGCTGGCTCTATAGACGCTCCATATCAGTAGAGTGGAGTGTAAGTTAAACGTGGCATCACTGTGGTCGAACTTCTTCTGTGCGGCCACTAGGGGGCGTGAGAGAGAAGTGCTTTGTACCCTGCTTAGCGGCACATATACGGCCTTGGCACAGAAGAATTCTATTGAGAAGGCCACATTGCCGGCTGGAGATTGCATGGAGCGCAGGGAAGCCGTCAGGAATGGATAGAGACTGGGGAGCAGCCGTTACAAGTCAATATCCAGGACATCAGTGGGGGTGCTGGATCTCTCTGGCTCCTCCACAGACTTGGACTCGGAGATCCGGTTCCTCTGCGCCTGCCGCAGACTGGACTCAAGTGACATTTCAATCTGCTCCTGACAAGTTCTGAGGAGACTCTGAAATAGAGACAAGCAGGTTATATAGGGGCTCAACTTTGCCCTGTGCCAAATATTACAGCCAGCGCTACCCTAGATAAGCATCACGGAGCTAGGGTTGCCACCTGGCCGGTATTTTTGATGGTAGATCCCAATGTTATTAATAGGAAAAAAAATTTAATATATAGGAAGGCCGGTATTTTTTTTTAAGAAAAGGTGGCAACCCTACATGGAGCGGTTGGACTGATGTGCATTTACATTAATCCCAGCCTGAATACACGAAATGTCGTCTTACCGGGTCACAGCGGATGGCATGCGCAAGGTAGTTTATGGTGGCCACGCTGGAGTAGCTCCTTCCCGCACTTTGAAGCTGGAGGCCGGTCACTGCTGCGGCTACACTGGCTGCAGCCACCATGGAAGGGGGGAGTGCAATAAATGTACAGTCTGCAGAGAATGAGAGGAACAATAACATCAAAGGGGCTGTAGGGGTAATCTACAGTTCTATTTATATGGTCACAAAACCTCTCAGTGACTTCTAATATCCTTATCATTTATAGTAGGGGGTACATTATAATACATGAGTGATACTCAGAGTTCCCTGTATAACTCAGCCTTGAGCCTTTATATGGTCACAGAACAACCCCTCAGTGACGTCTAATATCCTTATCATTTACAGTAGGGGGTACATTATCCCTTATAATACATGAGTGATACTCAGAGTTCCCCCCTGTATAACTCAGCCTGCAGCCTTGTGCCTTTATATGGTCACACCCCTCAGTGACTTCTAATATCCTTATCATTTACAGTAGGGGGTACATTATCCCTTATAATACATGAGTGATACTCAGAGTTCCCTGTATAACTCAGCCTGCAGCCTTGTGCCTTTATATGGTCACACCCCTCAGTGACTTCTAATATCCTTATCATTTACAGTAGGGGGTACATTATCCCTTATAATACATGAGTGATACTCAGAGTTCCCTGTATAACTTTATATGTATGCCTTTATATGGTCACAGACCTCCTTTGGGACATCTACTATCCTTATAATTTAACAGACACAAATTTTAAAGTAAAATATATACCATTTATTTGCTATGTGACCTCCTGGAAATCAGCAGAACATCATAACTGCCTAGTTAATACCAGGTAATGACAGTGGTTTTGTTCTATTTAGGGTTGTCTTAACCAAGTTACGACATATGTATTAACACAGCAATGCACAAATTAGTATATTTAATAATAATAATTGTTAATAATATTATTATTAATAATAATAGGAGCTAATATCATTTGTGCAGAGGAACATACCGGTGGTGCACAGAGCGATGAAGGTCTCCGCGTGCTTCCTGACCTGAGGCCTCTTCTCCGTAGGGATAACCAGCAGTTCCAAGAAGTGCGGCAGGAAGTCCCGGGGGGTCACCGCTTCTATGTCCCACTTCAGCTTGTTCAGCACCAGCAGCTCCATTGCCTTTAGGATAACAAAGCAAACTTAGTCCCTGCAATGTGACTAGCACACAGGGCCTGGGGATGTGGGAATCCGGATGAGACTGGCTTACTAGGGTATTACTTGAGTATTACTGGGGCATTACTCTAGTATTACTAGGGCATTACTCGAGTATTATTGGGGTATTACTCGATTATTACTGGGGTATTACTCTAGTATTACTGGGGAATTACTAGAGTATTATTGGGGTATTACTCGAGTATTACTAGCGTACCAGAGAATCTCCCAGTAGGCATCAGACCGTATTGGGCCTTGCCCACTGAGAACTCCCATCAGTCCATCCTTATTTCCAACATGGGCCTATATAGAAACCTATAACATTGGGCACTGTCCATATCCAATGACTGTGAGAGTGGGTCCAGGGAGTCAAGTTCTCTGGTGGGCTCTAGGATACCCAGTCTGAAACTCTACTGTCTTTGTCTAAGGTATTCAGCATTTTATTGGACTCAGAGGCTTCCATCACTATACAGACAATGCACCCATGTGATTAAACAGGCCCATGCCATGCTATTTTCCATAACAGCAATTAACTAAGGATGCTGGGAGATGTAGTTGGAGACTTACCAGCAGTTCTTTGTCAGTGAAACAATAGTCTGAGTACATGCACAGGCTCTCAGCAGTCATGGGGGTGGTTTCCCTCAGTTTGGAGGCAAGAAAGAGGCACGTTGAGCCCAGAAGCTGAAGGCAACTCTTCTCTACTGGAACCAGGGACAAGAACCTGTCCAGGCAGTTGACAGCCAGAGGGAACACGTCTTCCCCGCACTTCTGGTCTTCACACACCTGAGAAAGGAACATGCACTGGTGAAACTGGAGCCGAGGGAATAAACAGCGGAGGATCTGTACATCTGGTATATGGGAATTCCATGGTTACCCCGGTGCTAATATAAAGGCAAACTTCTCTTTTGGTATTACATGTCCTTTAAGCAGAGTCACAAAGTAGTAATTAGATCGAATTTCCCCTCTGCCTACTGAGTCTTTTGTCCCTTTATCCCCCATCTAAGCTATTATTATAATGTTGTAATGAATTCACCTATTCACAAAAAGGTGATTATCGGCTTTCCACCCAACTGTTCCCGTATAAAATGACCTCCTGCTGGAGAGAGAAAGTGAGTGTCAGGCTTTGATCCTAGAGATGCCAACATTTGGGCCTTCTGGGTATCACATAACAGCCCTCAGCTCTGCTTTATTTCACATCTTCATTACTTGGACTACATTCCTGGCTTTCTGCAGACAGCTGGGGGGGGGTGTATATATATATATATATATATATGTCTAATAGTTCCTCGATACAATTAGAATATATATATATAGATGGCCATGAAGGCATTACAAACAAACCAGTACTTAATAGGGAGGTTCACCTTTAAGTTTACTTTTAGTAAATTATAGGATGGCTAATTATAAGTACATTTTTCATTAGACTTCATTTTTGTTCTTTTTTTATAATTTTTTAATTATTAGTCTTCTTCTGATCCTTTCCAGCTTTCAAAAAGTGACCTTCATCTTAAAAACAAATGCTCTGGATGGCTACAAACTTACTGTTATTGCTGCTTTTCGCTACTCGTCTTTCTATTCAGGCCTCTCCTATTCATATTCCAGTCTCTTATTCAAATCACTGCATGGTTGCTAGAGTAATTTGGAACCTAGCAACAATATAGCAGAAACTGCAAACTGGAGAGCTGCTGAATAAAAAGCTAAATAACTCCAAAACCACAAATAATAAAAAAATAAAACCCAATTGCAAATTGTCTCAGAATATCACTCTCGACGTCTTACTAAAAGTTAATTTAAAGGTGAACAACCCCTTCAAAGGGGCAATATGATCTATATGGGGGAGAAGGGAGAAAAAGAAAGGCTAGCTTGATTATAGATGAGCAGACAGATAGATAGACTGATGATGATGGATAGATAGATAGATAGATAGATAGATAGATAGATAGATAGATAGATAATAGATAGATAGATAGATAGATAGATAGATAGATAATAGATAGATAGATAGATAGATAGATAGATAGATAGATAGATAAACTGGTGATGATGATGATAGATAGACTACTGCTGCTGCGGCTGATGATGATAGATGATGATGATATATAGATATATAGACAGATAGACAGACAGTCAGACAGACAGACAGTCAGACAGACAATAGTGAGATATATAGCTAGTGATAGACAGACAGGCATAGATATGATGATGATGATGATAGCCAGATAGACTGATAGATAGACTGATAGATAGACAGATAGACAGATAGACAGATAGATAGATAGATAGATAGATAGATAGATAGATAGATAGATAAACTGGTGATGATGATAGATAGACTACTGCTGCTGCTGCTGATGATGATATCTAGATATATAGACAGATAGACAGTCAGACAGACAATAGTGAGATATATAGCTAGTGATAGACAGACAGGCATAGATATGATGATGATGATGATAGCTAGATAGACTGATAGATAGATAGAGAGAGAGAGAGAGAGAGAGAGAGAGAGATAGATAACTGATGATGATGATAATAATAGATATATTGATGATAAAAACAGATAAATAGATATAGATGATGATGATGAAGAATAGAGAGGATAGAGGGATAGCCAGATGATGATAACTTCCTTACCTCGAGCATCCAGCTAGTGAGCATGCGCCGCATGTAGGGCTGCAGGTGAGTCTGCACACAGTAGAAGTAAGAAGCAGACGGGATGTATCTCTCCTCTAATTGCAGCAGCTTCATCAGCACTCGGCTCTGCAGCAACACCGGGTCGGCCTGGGCCCTCAGCTCTGTCTCGGGCTCCCAGCACAGCAGCAGATTTGCCTCCATGTTTTCCAGTGTCTCGGTTCTGATCCGCCTGCAAAGAAGGAATGAGGCTGGTCCCTTTAAACTTTCAATAGTTAGTCCCTTTAAACGCAGCTTCTTATAGTGATCGTGCAAGGGAAGCCCCGCCCCACTGCTCATTGATTGGCGCGTTCCAGCCAATGGAAGGTGGGTCCCTGAAGGGAGACTGGCGCACCTTGGGGAAAGAGAAGGGGGCGCCTATCCGCACGGGAGCGGGTGTTTCATACATCACGTGTGTCTGCCATTCCAATTTGCCTGCTGGGACCCAATTTCTCTTCTGACTCTCCTCTGGCCCCAGTGCTCCCTTCTACTTCTGTCTATAGTGTAGGGGCAGCTGCTCGCTGCTCAAATCCCTTATATACTCATTAAAGGGCTTGTACACCTTTAAATGAACTCGTAATATGCTGTAGAGAGTGATATTCGGAGACAATTTGCATTGGTTTTCATTTTTTATTATTTGTTAGTTACTTAACATTTTGTTTCAGCAGTTTTCAATTTCAACAATCTGGTTGCTAAGGTCCAAATTACCCTAACAACCATGCACTGATTTCAATAAGAAACTGGAATATGAATAGGAGAGAGACGTGATTAGAATGATAAGTAATAAAAAGTAGCAATAACAATACATTTGTAGCCTTACAGAGCATTTGTTGTTTAGATGGTGTCAGTGACCCCCGTTGGAAAGAATCAGAAGAAAAAGGCAAATAATTTAAAAAAAATAAAATGAAGACCAATTGAAAAGTTGATTAGAATTAGCCATGCTAGGTCCTACATTTCCCCAGCAACCATGCATTGATTTGAATAAGAGACTGGAATAGGAAAATTAGGAATAACAATATTTGGAGCCTTACAGAGCATTTGTTTTTTTAGATACTCAGTTACCCCCATATGAAAGCTAGTCGGAATTTAAAATACAAATTATTAAAAAAAAATGAAGACCAATTGAAAAGTTGCTCAGAATTATTAGCCATTCTCTAACATACAGCGATACGAAACAAGTTGGCGCTATAGAAATACATGTTAATAATAATAATACTAAAAGTTAAGTTAAAGTGGAACTACCTCTTTAAATAGGTGTAATGGCTGTTGATTTAACTGACCCTAATTTATGTGTGTTTGGCTGTCTAGGGTCAGGGTCGGACTGGGGGGCCCGGGACCCACCGGGACTTCTCACTCAGGGCCCCCCCTCCGGACCCGAGGTCAGCGTATGTTTTTTGGAATTCTTCAAAATCTGAAGAAAACCAGGGTGTGGATCTGGGCCAGCAGGGCCCACTTTTCCCAGTGTGGATGTGAATATTTAGATTGTAAGCTCTTTAAGTAGGTGTAATGGCTCATGGCACTCTGTTTGCTAGGGTCCAAATTCCCATAGCAACCATGCACTGATTTGAATAATAGACTGGACTATGAATAGGAGAGGCCTGAATAGAAAGATGAGGAATAAAAAGTAGTCATAACAATAAATGTGTTACCTTGTAGAGCATTTGTTTTTAGATGGGATCAGGGACCCCCATAGCTGGAGTCAGATAATATTAGAATAATTGAAAAACTATTAAAAAAAAAGATAAAATGAAGGCAAGTTGAAAAGTTGCTTTGAATTAGCCATTCTATAACACACTAAAAGTTAGCTAAAAGGTGAACCACCCCTGCAAATAGGGTTGCCACCTTTTCTTGAAAAAAATACCGGCTTTCCTATATATTTATCTTTTTTTCCTATTAACATTGGGATGAACCATCAAAAAATACCGGCCAGGTGGTACCCCTACTTGCAAAACTGGGGGAGCAGATCACTTTGGGAATCAGCTTGGGCCATCCTTCCCTCTCCGTGCTGCTGAATGTACTGAGCCAAAGGACTGGCAGTGCCAATGTTCCCTGGTTCTGGCTATCTGGGACCCACTCTATAGGAATCAAATTGTTTTGGACTATAAAAGTGGAACCATCATCAAAAATGTTGGGACCATGTTCAAGTTATTTGGGGCTCTGCCGTAAACACAAGTGTGATCAGGTCACACCCCTCGTATGCAAGGGCGTAACTACAGAGAAAGCAGACCCTGCGGCTGCAGGGGGGCCCAGGAGAAATAGGGGTAGGGTTGCCACCTTTTGCTGTGGCTGAACCCGGACAGGGGGGGGGGCCCATGATGTAGTTGGGCGGGCCCGTGACGTTGGTGGGTGGGCCTGTGGTGTCATGGGGCGGAGCTATGATGACGCGATCGCCGATTGGCCGATTGCTGCGTCAATCAAGCTAATCCCGCCCGGTTTTCCTTATTTGGAAAACCGGGCAGGAAGAATTGACCCAGGAAGCCCTTCAAAATACCAGACAGGTGGCAACCCTAAATAGGGGGCCAATTAGGCCCTACTTAATGAGCAATTTCAATATATAGTGGTAAAACAGGACAACCTCTGGATATTTTGAGGGCCCTAAAATAAATTTGCTGTGGGGCCCAGTGACATCTACTTACACCACTGCTCGTATGCACAGGAATGGAAGCACCGGCACTTTAGTGGCACATGCAGCATGGCCAGGTCCGGACTGAAAATCAACAAAGGCCTTGCCATTTCAGTTTCATAGAGGCCCAATCAGCCCACACAGTGGCCCAAACAGCCCCCTCCAGCCCACTAAATACTGACTTTCTATGGCACCTTATAGCAGCCCCTCTGGCATTTTATTGCCACTCCGGGCCTGAGCATGGCAGCAGCTCAGCATAACTTGTGCCATGAGTGAATCAGTCCCTGCCGAAAAATTCCCAAAACTACAGGAAACGTCAAAAATTCAGGCAATTTTTTTTCCTGCGCTTACGTTATTCTACCAAAATGTCTGGGGCCCCCAATAAAACATTTTTTCTTACTTTCAAGTCTTGTTGATCTGCCATGTTTCACTTTGTGACAAAATTCACTGGCGTTAAAATTTGCTGAATTACATTGGAGTCAATGGGAAGGCAAAATCACATGACTTTTTGTTCAGTATACGGCTACACTCATGCCCCCCATCTGCCCTACAACTGTTTTTTCAATAGGGAAATAGGAATTTCTTAAAAAGTTTAAACTTAAAAACTGGCAGTGGTATCTACTATTACACAGAGTTGCTGTTTAAGCAAAAAGTACCATCTATAGTTTATGTATTACTACTAGCTTACAAACACAGGCACAATTAATATTAAATCAACCGATAATATCTGGGTGAATTATATCCCAGTTGCTCAAACCTCTGGTTTCTTACATAACACGTGTCTTTCCTGTTATGCACAAAACTCACCACATGTCAAATTTCTGATAGTGTTTCACAAAACTTTTTGCCTGTGGCAAAAATACATGGGGCCCCCTGCTGCACCACCCACACTCCCCTGGGGCCCCCTACACTGCCCACACCTCCATGGGACCCCCTCTGCACCGCCCATACTTCCATGTGACCCCGCTGCACTGCCCACACTTCTATGTGACCCCGCTGCACCGCCCACACTTCCATGTGACCCCGCTGCACCGCCCACACTTCTATGTGACCCCGCTGCACCGCCCACACTTCCATGTGACCCCGCTGCACCGCCCATACAGTACTTTCATGTGACCCCCTATTCCACCGCCCACGCTTTCATGGGACTCCCCCGCCCACACTTCCATGTGACCCCGCTGCACCACCCACAGTCCATGGGGCCCCCGCTGTACTGCCCGTGCCCCCCACAGGGCCGCCACCATCCAACCTCCCTTGAATGCACGTACATTTAAAGTACCATAAGTGTCTTAGGGGAGGGAGATCAACGGTCTGGGGAGCACCAGCAAGGATCGGGCTTGGGCCAGTGTCTTGCCGGCCCAGTCCCACCCTGTACCCTAGTCTTGTATAAAGTGATATGACGTCTCCAACATGTCATATAATAACCTAATAACACAGTCACCCTTAAAGGGTTGGTTCACCTTTATGGTAACTTTTATTATGTTATAGAACAGCCGATTCTAAGCAACTTTTCAATTGGTTTTCATTATTTTATTTTGTCTTATAGTCTTATAGTTAGTCACCTTTTCCTTCCGACTCTTTGCAGCTTTCAGATAGGCGTCGCTGACTCCCTTCTAAAAAGAAAAAAAACAAATGCTCTGTAAGGCTACAAATGTATTGTTATTGTTACTTTTTATTACTCATCTCCATTAAAACCCAGTCCTGGATCATTGCTGCTATTGACAAGCTGAAACTTTAGGCTGGTGCAATAAGTTCAATATATAAAATATGGCATTTTTAGCCGTTTTTAGGGTTTAGTTTTTTAAAAGGTGCATGGGCAGAAAGCTCTGTACCATACTCAAGCATTAAGAACAGGGTCCACCAATGCCAAGTGACCCCCCTGATGTTCCTCAGCTTGTTCTAGGGGGGACCCACATGTGCCCACTTACAGTCTGCCAATTAGTGCAATTAGTAGAAGTCGTTGCCTCTATTCTCAATAGGATGCACCAAATCCAGGATTCGGTTCGGGATTTGGCCGGAATTCGGATTCGGATTCGGCCGAATCCTTCTACCTAGCCAAACCGAATCCAACCCCTAATTTGCATATGCAAATTAGGGGCGGGGAGGGAAATTGCATGACTTTTTGTCACAAAACAAGGAAGTAAAAAATGTTTTCTCCTTCCCATCCCTAATTTGCTCATGCAAATTAGGATTCAGATTCGGTTCGGTATTCGGCTGGATCCTTCTCGAAGGATTCGGGGGTTCGGCCGAATCCTAAATAGTGGATTCGGTGCATCCCTAATTCTCAAGCACATGCAGTTGCAGCGCAGACCCGCTACCCCTGATATAAAGCTGTGAGGTCACAATGGGGCATACTTGGTGCATTAATGGCTAGTGGTGGTTGCACCCATCTGTTCCATATATAACAATAAATTCCTTTACAATTCTTATTGTATGAGTTAATATGCAGCAGAATCCCTGGGAATGTGGAGTTTTCTCCGGTTCCTGCTCCTCACATCCAGGCACCAGCTGTCCCAGCAGATCCCTTTATTCCACCAGATTCTTTCTCCTTCTCTGGCAGAAGCTGAGTTTTGTTTCACTGGTGGAAGGAATGGGAAACATGAGCAGAGAAGAAGCACTGGGCTTGTTTGATGTTTCACCAGTGACAGCTCCAAGTGGGACACAATGTGGCCTTTTCTCTTGTTTCCCCTGTTGCCTTTGTTTCCCCCGTCCCTCCTTGTGGTCTCTGTCCCCCTCCACATTCATTGTCCCTTCATGAAAACTATTTAAGGAAGTTTTTGCAAAAGAGGGATTTCCTTGAAACAAAACCCTCGGCTTTCTCCCCATAAGCCCCCTCTGGTTATTTGTTATTTATGTGAGGGGCGAGGGCAATAAATTTCTGCCTGATTGTCCATTGTGGGAAGAATAGGGAAGAATAGAGAAGCGTATTTATGGCAGAGGGATAACATGTGGCATTAGGGGGGCAAGTAGAGACGTTCTATGGGGAGAGATGACAGGGAGGTGCCCTCGTGCTTTGTCAGTTTCTGGGATCAATTAACCTCAGTGGGTGTTGGGGGGTAACTAAAGTGCACACCGCACGCTCCATTTGTAAAGCAGCTCCCATTACACAATCAGATCATTTGCAGCCCTGGAGGCAAAACAAATCTGTAACTTTCCCTCTGTTCACTGTGTTCTCAGCGTCAACAACTGCAGGGAAGGGATTTATTCTGTATTAAACACATTATCTGCATTAATATGACTGGTTTCTTTTCCTTATGCAGTTATGTTGCATTTTACAGGGACAGTGATTTAATCAGTCCCTGGTTCTGTGGAGCTTACAGTCTAAGGGTAGGGACAGACGGGAAGATTCGAGGAGATTTGTCGCCTGACAACTAATCTCCCCGAATCGCTTTAATAAATAATCGCCTGTGCCTAGTCACACATGGTGCTGGCTTTTCCGAAGTCGCTCGAAGTTGCCTGCTTAGGCAATTTCGAGCGATTTCGGGACAGCGCAGTGTGTGAATAGGCACAGGCGATTATTCATTAAAGACGCTGGAAGGCAGGGGGAAGCGATTCAGGGAGATTTGTCGCCAGGCAATGAATCTCCCCAAATCTTCCTGTCAGGCTTGAGCCAAAATATTCACACCCACCATAGACACTCAAACACACATAAACTGGGGTCAGTTTAATCAAGAGCCGTTACACTTACTTAAAGAAGTACTTCACCTTTAATGGGGTTCTTCACCTGCCAAACACCTTTTTTTCAGTTCAGTTTTCAGATTGCTCCCCAGAAATAAAGACTTTTTTCAATTACTTTGCATTATTATTCATGGGAAAACAATTTCCCAGCTGCACCTGGTCATGTGACTTGTGCCAGCACTTTAGGAGGGAACTGCTTTCTGGCAGGCTGTTGTTTTTCCTTCTCAATGTAACTGAATAGTACGCAGTGGGACATGTATTTTTACTATTGAGTGCTGTTCTTAGATCTACCAGGCAGCTGTTATCTTGTGTTAGGGAGCTGTTATCTGGTTACCTTCCCATTGTTCTGTTGTTAGGCTGCTGGGTGGGGCTGATATCACTCTAACTTGCAGTACAGCAGTAAAGAGTGATTGAAGTTTATCAGAGCACAAGTCACATGACTGGGGGCAGCTGGGAAACTGACAATATGTCTAGCCCCATGTCAGATTTAAAAATTGAATATAAAAAAATCTTGTTTGCTCTTTTGAAAAAATGGATTTCAGTGCAGAATTCTGCTGGAGCAGCACTATTAACTGATGTGTTTTTAAAAAAGACATGTTTTCCCACTACAGTATCCGTTTAAAGTTGAATGTTGGTGTCTCTGGTGTTCGAGTCTGGCAGCTCAGTAATTCAGGTGCAGATTCTACTGTTACAATTTTGCAACATTTAGTTGATCCATTTCTCAGCAGCATCTCTTAGCAACTATTGTATCAATTCTAACAGCTGCCTGTAATGAAACTCAGGGATCCTGAGCAGGCACAACGATAAGAAATGTATCAACTAAATGTATCAATTTAAAACAGTTTACAGGTTCAGGGACCCTCCCCCCACCCCCCAAAGCTGCTTTAGAAGGTAAATAATGACAATGAAAGTAATTGGAAAAAAGTGAAAAACTATCTGAAAACAAGTAGTTTGAAGGTGAACAACCCCTTTGAGTATGTTATAGAATGTCTATTTCTAAGCAACTTTTCAACTGGCCTTCCATTTTTTTTAATTATTTGCCTTTTTCTTCTGACTCTTTCCAGCTTTCCAGTGGGGATCACTGCCCCCAACTAAAATACAAATGCTCTGTAAGGCTACACATGTATTGTTATTGCTACTTTTTATTACTCATCTTTCTATTCAGGCCTCTCCTATTCAAACTCCACTCTCTCATTCATATCAATGCATGGTTGCTAGGGTAATTTGAACCCTAGCAACCAGATGGCTGAAATGGCAAACTGGAGAGCTGCTGAATAAAAAAGCTAAATAAACTCAAAAACTGTGAATAATAAAAAATGAAAACCAATTGCAAACTGTCTCAGAATATCACTCTCTACATCATACTAAAAGTTCATTTTAAGGTGAATAACCCCCTTTAAATAATATTATGTTTTCTAAGCCTGACTGCCTGTGTGATAATGGGTTGCTGCTCATACACAGAGCTACAATACACTTTCCTATATACACCAGTGCACAGAAATATATATATATATATATATATATATATATATAAATATATTTATGTGTGTTTGACCTCTGTGTGAGCCATTGCAGATTCCCATGCTCCACAACATTTTACTACTTTATAATCCTTTACAATCTTCTTGCACATTAGTTAGTCGGGGCACTTTCCAATCAACTTGCACATATGTTTACAAGCACTTTCCATTGGTAGATTAGCTGGCAAAATTCAGGATATAAGATTCTCGGATAGAGCAGACAAGTCAAAGTCAGCGACGAGTTACTGGAATATTTAGTCATTGTGTAGTTATGTGGGCAGGGTGTGGGCATTCCCTTAATGTGCCCAAGTCTCCGTGCCTTTTTGTGCCTACAGTTGTACTTGCATCTAGTAAATTACACTATTTCATTATTTAAGGCAATACTATTCAAGTTTATCAATCTCTTTAAAGCAGCCATCAGAAGCCATCTTTGGTTCGCCATCAGGATCACGAGGACCAATAACCCATCAGATAAAATTGTCCAGGCATTCTGAAGCCAAGCTGATTGTGCGAGCCCATATATACTATATACAGGAAAACCTAAATTTTACATCCCCATCCCCTAGGTTTTCCCTCATGTTTTTGTGGTCCCACTGATTATGCTCTAAAAATACTTCCCTAATTTCACAGTTTTCTGGATTTTACAGCATTTTTCTGGCCCTAAAGGTGGCCATAGACAGGGAGATATCGGCAAACAAGCGGATCTCTCCCCGATTTGCCCACATTGAGGTGGACGATATTGGGCTGATCCGATCCGGGGCCCTAGGGCCCAACGATCGGATCATAATGGAGGCGATACAGGCGCTCGGATCATGGGACCACATACACTCAGAGATGCGCCCGTGATCCAACTAGGTTTTTTATCCTGCCCAATCAAGATCTGGCAACTTTCAGGCAGCTATCAAACAGGGAAGCCCTTCGGATGGCCCCACACACGGGCCAATAAGCTGCCGACTCTGTTGGCCGACTCTGTTGGCAGCTTTTATCGGCCCCTGTATGGGGGCCTAAACAAACATAAATTGGGTGTTCTACTGTATATATATATATATATATATATAATACACAAAAGCCGTGAATATCTTGTAAATTATATCCTTATAAACGGTGAGTTCTGATGTCATCAGTTATAAACGGTGAGTTCTGATGTCATTTCTGTCACATGACTCACTGAAACTTGTGTATTATAATAAATAAAGTACCCCCTGTTGCAAAATATGAGGATATTAGAAGTTACCTCGGAGTTCCATGACCTGTATAAAAACACTCGGCTTTCGGCCTCGTGTTTTTATATGGTCATGAAACTCCTCGGTAACTTCTAATATCCTTATATTTTACAAGAGGGGGTACTTTATTCACTATATATAGGAATCAACAGCACAAAGATCCGCACTCACAGGTCTTATAGTAAAAATAACTAATGTTTTATTGCAAATATGACTGACGTTTCAGCCTCCTCCAAGGCTTTTCTCAAAGTGGCTTCTGGTAAGAAAAGACTACCTTAAGTACAAGATTTGGCAGGAACTTACAATGACAGGGGCGGACATCACATCCACACACTTAGCATAACTACATGATAACACACTGCAGATTACTCATACCTAGTACATAGGTGTACAACATACAATAGCATATTATCAAACACTAACATAGCTAAACCTCTGGATAAAATATATATATATGTGTGTGTGAGATCCTCATACTGAGCTTGAGTTGGGCTTGAGTTCCTGAACCTCAAGTCACCTTTAAAACCTAAATGTCTCTATAACATAGTAGTTAAAGGGTCTGTTCACCTTTAAGCTGGCCATAGACGAAACGATTCAATCGTACGAATCCTGGATTCGTACAATTTACAGATCACGTGTGGAGTGTCCCGACATTTGTTGTGTCATGCCGGTCGTTACAGGACAGGTTACAGGGACAATCCAGATGATATCACAGCCTGAGGCGGCCTTCAATATGCCACCCCCCCTCACTTTTTCAGCGCTGGACAGGGGAAGGGGGGTCCCGGGGGGCAAGCGAGTCATTGGCGGAGCGCCCCAGACAGGTTAGAATAATATAATAATATAATAAAATCTCTGTGTGTATTGTCAATCGTATGATTTTCAGTGGGAGACTGTCACTAGGTTTTGTCGGACACAACTTTCATACGATTCCTGTAGGGGCAGAACATCGGCTGATCTGTGTTTTTACTATTTTATTTAATCTGAAGGTTAGTGGCAGGTACACAATGATGTGTATGATCTGATCTTAGCGTCTATGATTAGGGATGGCGCGAACTGTTCGCCGGCGAACTTGTTCGCGCGAACATCGGCTGTTCGCACTCGCCGGAAGTTCGCGAACGTCGCGCGACGTTCGCCAATTTGGGTTTGCCTTAGTTGGCGCTTTTTTTTTTGCCATTTCTTCCCCATACCAGCAGATACATGGCAGCCAATCAGTAAGCTCTCCCTCCTGGACCACCCCCACACCCCCTGGACCACTCCCCTTCCCTATAAAAACCGAAGCCCTGCAGCGTTTTTTCACTCTGCCTGTGTGTGCTGAAGAGATAGTGTAGGGAGAGAGCTGCCTGTTAGTGATTTGAGGGACAGTGGATAGTAAGTTTGCTGGCTAGTAATCTACTGTTCTTCAAACAACTGCCATCTAGCTGTGTGAGCTTGTTCACATTCTGTCTAAATATCCATAATATTACCCTCTCCAGAAAAAGCACCTGAGTGACTTTTTTCAGGCAGCCATAATATATTTTACGTAATCCGTATCCACCGCTGTAGTAGTGTATACGTTGACCTTGTAGCCATTATTTGCCCTGTAGGCATTTTTTGCCCAGTGTGTTCTTCAAACAACTGCCATCTAGCTGTGTGAGCTTGTTCACATTCTGTCTAAATATCAATAATATTACAGTGTCCACAACCACCTGAGTGACTTTTTTCCCTTTACAGCACAAAACGCAGCGCTGTGTCAACAATGGATTTTTCAGATACATTTTTGCCCTTGATCCCCCTCTGGCATGCCACTGTCCAGGTCGTTGCACCCTTTAAACAACTTTAAAATCATTTTTCTGGCCAGAAATGTCTTTTTTAGCTGTTAAAGTTCGCCTTCCCATTGAAGTCTATGGGGTTCGCGAACCGTTCGCGAACTTTTTTTCCGCGGTTCGCGCCATCCCTATCTATGATCAGCTTTAGATGAACTTTTCATGTGTTATAGAATGGCTAATTCCAAGAATCTTTTCAATTGTCCTTCATTTTTCTTTTTACAGTAATTATTCAACGTTCTTCTTCTTCTGACTCTTTCCAGCTTTCAAATGGAGATCACTGAACCCATCAGGAAAAAAAAAGTTCTGTAAGGCTTTTATAATTTTTATCATTTATCGTCATTGCTACCTTGTATTACTCATCTTTCTATTCAGTCCTCCCCTAGCAACCAGACTGCTGAAACTGCAAACTGGAGAGCTGCTGAATAAAAAGCCAAATGACTCTAAAAAAAATGAAAACCAATGCAATTTGTCTCAGAATATCCCTCTCTACATCATACTAAAAGTCAATTTAAAGGTGAACAACCCCTGTCAATCCTTATGTGTCCAGTGATCTGGAGTTGCTAGGTCTGAACGTATAGAGGGAAACTATTTAAAGCGCGAAGCGTCTAACGCTAGCGCTAATTCCCCAGTGTGACATCAATTTGTAACTTTGCAAATTTACTAACACCGACTAGATAGAAGTAGATAGAATCGCACTGATGAAGGATCGTAATTACGCAAATTCACTAAGATCAACATTTTCCTGAACGTTACCACTTACGCTAGACTTTACTTCGCCTGGTCAGACCTGGCGAAATTCAATACAATAGATAGGAGTTTGGAAAAAAAAATGTGAAAATTTTTCTAAGTCCCAAAAAAACGCTGACGTCTTTTATACCATTGTAGGGTGATAGTCTGAAAAAGATCGATTTTTTGGGGGGGTTACCCTCCTTCCCCCCTACATTTCCTAACATATGGCAACACAACTATACAGGGGGCACATGTAGGGCAATAGGACAACTTTATTTTATTTATTAAAGGTTTCCTGGGCTTGTGTAGTGGAATGTAATGGCTGTAACATATACTTCTATTATACGCTTAAGTTCCCGCCGTATGCAAATTAGGCATCGCTAGCGTAACTGCGCTTTGCCTGGTGAACTAACGGTAGCGCTACTTTACTAACGTTTGCCGCCCTGAGTGCAAATGCTCATCTTAGTGAATTTGCGTAGTGCTGGCGAAAATTTGCCCGGCGAAGTGCGGCGAACGTTAGCGAAGCCAACGCTAGCGAATTTTCGCATCTTATTGAATTTTCCCCATTGCACCTATCATTTTGGGCACTATGTAACCGACACACTCCTTACCCTTTATTAAAGTATTAGCTAAACCTCATGCTGTAACAGTTGGACTATGGTCTGGAATTGAATTGAATTTAGTTCAGCCTGGCTCTAAGCTCATGGTAAGTGACATTCTCTGTTTAAGTATAATGTATGGGCTCTTAATAACAAATGAGCAGAAACTCTCAATTTGTCTGCAATTCCTGCACAGCAGGAGGCTTTTTGTTGCCCTGTCCCCTTAACACAAAACACAACAATGGCTGCCTCCGCATGGAGCAGGTCACATTAGGAATGCACTGGGAATGAGCCTTTAGCTGTTGGGTCTTGACAGCAACTTTACACAGACATAAAGGGAGAGAGAAAAAATCAATGTGGCACTGTGGGAAATTTCCCCTTAAAGGGAGTCGGGGGCAGACCCTGTTTCTGTTGGAGGCAGAATAAGCAAAGAGATGAATCTGATCTGAATATTTGCATAAAGAATGATGAACAACATCCCTCAAAAAGGGAAGCATAGCTGACAGATACAAGTAGGGTTGCCATCTTTTCTGGAGAAAAATACCGGCCTTCAACCATCATTTTTACCAGCCACAAGCCTGGAGATGGTCACCCAGTCACTGGTATGCTTGCCCTTTATACCCACCAGCACCTTTAAGTTATCTTTGAGTATGTTATAGAATGGCAACGTTACAATTGGCCTTCGTTATATATACCGAGCTATGGAATAAAATGACTGAAAACCACAAATAATAAAAAATGAAAACCAACTGCAAGTTGTCTCAGAATATCCCTCTCTACATCATACTAAGAGTTAACTTAAAGGCCGGTCCGGAATGAGAATTAAAATAGGCCCTGTAATTTCAGGTACACAGAGGCCCAAACAGTCCCCACCAGCCCACTAAATACTGACTTTCTATGGCTCCTTATAGCAGCCCCTCTGGCATTTGCCAGAACCCACAAATTGCCAGTACGGCCCTGCTTAAAGGTGGCACACCTCTTACCAGGGTCGGACTGGGGTGGGGGGGGGGAACCGGGAAAAAACCCAGTGGGCCCCAGCTCTCATGAGCTCCCGCTGGCCCAGACCGACTCCTGGATTGGCCCCAGCGCAGTATGCTCGCGCATAGTGTGCCTGCCATTCGTGTATGTGCCGCACCCACAGTTCGAGCATGCGCACACACACTGGCTTTTGTACATGTGCACAGGGGCCCCTAAGATGGGCCCCAACTATGCCAGTCTGACCCTACCTCTTAGTCACATACAAGCACTTTGGCATCAGATTATCTTGTCAAATTCACTTTCACCAATGGACAAAAGCCACTAAGGGAACCCCAGAATCACTGGCAGGCTCAAACTGGGGTTCCCTTCCCACAAGTAGGGTTGCCACCTTTTCCTGAAAAAAATACTGGCCTTCCTATATATTTATCTTTGTTTCCAATTAATAACATTGGGATGAACCATCAAAAATACCAGCCAGGTGGCAACCCTACCCACAAGGCTAGTGAGCTCTCTGCATGTGCATCTACACGGAGCTGGACTATGTGCCGACATTTAGTGCATTTTTGTGTTTTCTGCAGACTAATACACAACGACACATCCCAGGGGCAGATTCACTAAAGGGTGAAGTGGTTAATGCTAGCGACTTTTCCCCTGAAATCCCATCCGCAGAGACATCTACAATTCACAGGCGCAGATGACACTTTGTTAGAGAAAGAGAACGTCACTAGATCTCGTTTGCACTCAATTCAGAAAAGTGCGAATTTTACTGAACGTTACCTCTTTCGCCAGATTTGACTGCCCCACCTCAGACCAGGCGAACTGTTAAATGAATTCCTCAATCTTACTTCAGTGACATCATATCCTTTTTTTTTAGCGGGATTGCCTGCAAAAGTCCTAACTTATACTTTTTTGGGTTAAACCTTGTGTAGTGAACGGTACTTTTAGGGTAAGGCCAGACGGGAAGATTTGAGGAGATTTGTCGCCTGGCGACTAATCGCCTCTTCTTTGCGGCGACAAATCTCCCTGAATCACTTCCCCTGCCTTCCAGCGTCTTTAATGAATAATCGCCTGTGCCTATTCACACGCTGTGCCGGCTTTTCCGAAGTCGCTCGAAGTTGCCTGCTTAGGCAATTTCGAGCGATTTCGGGAAAGTGCAGCGTGGTGTGTGAATAGGCGCAGGCGATTATTCATTTAAGTCGCTGGAAGGCAGGGGAAGCGATTCGGGGAGATTTGTCACCAGGCGATTAGTTGCCAGCCGAAGAATCTCCCCGAATCTTCTCGTCTGGCTTGAGCCTTAGAAGCATAGGTAAACCCTGTGGGTTCTGGTATTCAACAAGGAAGTGCGTAGCAGGATTGTAAGACAGGTACCGGTAGGGATGAAGAAGAGGCATAATCGATGTAAGGCGAAGGGTTCAAGGCAGGCGGCAATAATCGTAGTTGAAAGATCAGGGCAGAAGTCAAAGCCAGGATATCAATGAACAGGAAGAAATGCTTTAGCAGGAACAGATAAACTGAAGACTAGCTTGGGCATTGTCAAAATGGTGGGGTAGCCCTTTAAAGATGATATGGCACCAAGGATTCAAACTGGCGCTCCAGGATGACATCATGACGTCCAGCGTTATGATGCAGGGACAAGGCACTCAGTGCTGAATGGAATGGCATTCTAGAACATACAAAACGTTACTTTAGGGCTAGGGCAGACGGGGAGATTCGGGGGCATTTTGTCGCCTGGCGACTTCTCGCCGCGACTTGTAGCCCCCGAACCTCCCCGAATAGCCAAGTCCTGGGGCGCACCGGCGTTACTTGAAAACGCCGGCGCCTATTCACACGGAGTGGCGCGCTTTTTGAAATCGCTCCAAATTGACTCGTGAGGCAATTTGGAGCGATTTCAAAAAGAGCGCCGCTCCGTGTGAATAGGCGCCGGCGTTTTCAAGTAACGCCGGTGCGCCCCAGGACTTGGCTATTCGGGGAGGTTCGGGGGCTACAAGTTGCGGCGAGAAGTCGCCAGGCGACAAAATGCCCCCGAATCTCCCCGTCTGGCCTTAGCCTTAAAGTTGCACCACCCCTTTAGGATTCTTTGTACATTTGTAAAGATAAGTGGTCACTAGTGATGGGCGAATCGGCGGCGGTTGGCTTTCAGCAAAAAATTCAGAAAACGCAACCGCGTCTCGTTTTGGACGAGTATGTCCATTTTTTGGGCACCATTGCCCATTGCTGGCGTCGGGAAAAAAAGGCGAATTTGCCGCAGGCGAATAAATTCACCCGTCACTAGTGGCCACTTCAAGCATTTGCACCAACATCTCTAATAAAAACGTCCACTTTAATATACCCGCCCTATTCAAATTGACATAAGCGTAAGATCACTAGCGACGTTTCGCTAGGCACACAATGAACACTCGAGAATCTTCGCTATGAAATGCTTGCACTGAAGAAGTATCGCTAGCGAAAAGTCGCCAACATTCGACACCCAGGATGCAACCTGACAATCTTTCCCCAGATATCTTGTTCCTGCACAAGAGAAAGTAGAAATGTTAGGAGCAGCCATGTCACAGGCCACTGGCAGGGAGAGAACCAGGAGGAAAGGGGCTTTAAGGAGAACTAAAAATGCCATGTTTTATGTATTGCACCAGCCTAAAGTTTCAGCTTGTCAATAGCAGCAATGATCCAGGACTTCAAACTTGTCACAGGGGGTCACCATCTTGGAAAGTGTCTGTGACACTCACATGCTCAGTGGGCTCTGAGCAGCTTAGGGGTCGTCACTAATTATCCAGCAGCAGAAAATGAGCTTCCCTGGCTGTAATATAAGCTGATGCTACAGGTTTGCTGATTATTAAATTCTGATGCAGCTAATTGCACTGGTTTCTAATTATCTGTATTAATGACTAATTAGCCTCATATTGTGACTATATTTCTATGACACCAAGAGGCAGATTTACAAAATTCACGTGAATAATTCGAAGTTCGATTGAATTTAAAATAAATTTGAATTTGAATCTTTGAATATGCAAATTAGGCAAATTCAACCATTGAATATTCGAATTCCAATCATTCGAATATTCAAATAAAATTTTATTAAAATATTCCACTATTCGATGGTCGAATAACTTCCCCTTTAAATTTTTATTCGACCACCTACTTCGCCAGAACCAAGCTACCGAATTGGGAATCATTACTTTTGATCGAATAAAAAAAAAAAACATTCGATCGATCAATTTGAATGATTGATCGTTCAAATTTTTTTTATTCGATCGTTCGATCAGTCGAATTGCGGTAAAATCCTTCAAATTCGATAGTCGAATTCCCCACTATTCCCATGGTCGAATTTCAATTTTTTTTTAATATGAAATTCGACCAATAGTAAAGCTGCCCCTATGTGTAATGTATATTGTGACTATATTTCTATGACACTATCAGGTGTATATT